>MNCI01023457.1:1157653-1256910 GCA_015680685.1 Gnetum montanum | reverse complement strand
TAGAGAAGTCATGTTTAGCTTTAGTTTTCTCTTTAAAGAAATGGCGACATTATCTTTTCCAAAATCAAGCTAACATAATTTGCAAAGATAATGTGCTCAGAGCTATAACTGGAAGTATCTACGAATCAAGCAGGATAGCCCATTAGAAGGCCATCATAGCTGAGTTCGATCTGCGCTACGTGGCACAATCATCAATCAAGGGCCAAGCCATAGCAAATCAAATGACTACGTCGCCAACACAAGATCTAGGTACAATAGAACCCGAATTCCCAGACGAAGATGTAAATGCAATAGATACGATGCCAGATAACTACGATGCCATTCTAAACTTCGATGGAGCATCCACCTCTCGAGGAGGAAGTGCTGCCGCTGTAATCACATACCCCTCTGGGAAAATTAAACCTTTTTCTTATCGCTTCAATTTTCATTGTACTAATAACATAGCAAAGTATAAAGGCCTCCTTAGAGGTCTCACGGCTGCACTAGCTTTGGACATTACACGCCTTGTAGTCAGAGGGGACTCACAACTAGTCGTAAACCAAGTCACAGATGTCTATACATGTAAGGCACAACACTTACAACCATACTGTGATTTGGCTAAACACCTACTTAAACAATTCGAAAGCGTCGATGTCCAACACGTCTCTAGGAATGACAATACCATTGCAGATGCATTAGCAACCTTGGCCTTAAACCTATCCCCTGACATGTTTCACGCGTTACCAAGCTCCGTAACCAGTTGTGCCGAGCCCATAACTAATACTCTCGACATGCTACCAATCGCATCTGTCAGTACAACACACGCTACCAAATGGTACGATGACGTAAAGAAATACCTTCTGCGCGGTGAAACGCCACAACATTTAACAAACGCACAAAAGGACGCAGTACACAAACATTCTAGAAAATACACACTAATAGGAGACACATTGTGTCGCCGATCCTACGAGGGCATACTGCTGACATGCATCAATAGTACCGAAGCCCAGACAATTGTTGAACAAGTACACGACGGAATATGCGGGGGACACATTGCACCAAAGGCAATGGCAACCAAAATAAGACGCTTAGGCTACTATTGGCCACACATGGAGTACTATTGTCTGTCCAAGGTCAGAACATGTAGTACTTGTCAAAAACACAGTAATCTAATCCATATCCCACCGAATGAGTTGCACACAACACAGATCACATGGCCCTTCCAGAAGTGGGGATTGGACCTTATAGGCCCGATAACACCCACATCTTCGGCCGGGCATAGTTTTATCATAACAGCAACCGAATATTTCACGAAATGGGTAGAAGTTGCGCCCCTTCGAAAAACTACTTCTAAACACGTGTGCCACTTCATCCTCGAAAATATTGTAACCCGTTTTGGCATTCCCATGACGATCATCACTGACAATGGGCCACAATTTAGCAGTGCGGAGACCAAAATGTTTTGTGATAGTCTAGGGATCAAACATTCGTTTTCATCCCCTTACTATCCTCAGAGCAATGGGCAGGCGGAAGCAACAAATAAGACAATCATTACAATACTCAAAAAGATGCTTGCTCAAAGTAAACAAAGATGTCACGAACAACTGGTGTATCCGTTGTGGGCATACCGTACTACACATCGGACTTCGACAGGTAAAACTCCATACAGTCTTGTTTACGGTTCAGAAGCTTTTTTACCTTTGGAATTACAGGTACCATCTCTAAGGATCACGCTTTCCGGACTTCTCGACGACGAGCAAAACAATGATCTACGCATCATTGACCTGGACTCGGTGAAGGAGGAGTGCGTACGCGCACTCGATCAGATCGAATGGTACCAAAAACGACAACGGCAACGACATCGACATGACGTTCATAAGCACCCCATCAAAGAAGGAGACCTCGTGCTTAAGGCTGTTCGAGAACACCCAGATAAATTCTCAGTCAACTAGGAAGGACCTTACCTGGTGATCAAAGCATTCGACAATGGAGCTTTCAAGTTGGTTGACATGGACGGAAAAGAGTTTGCAAATCCAACCAATCACTTGTTCTTGAAACCGTTTTATACATAAATTCAAGCTCAAGTATGTGTTAGTCCTGGAATCACGACTATAAACTGATACCACAGATAAGTCCTGGATCATGACTATAAACTGATATCACAGAACAGTCTTGGGTTACGACTTAAAACTAACACCATCATTGTCCTGGTATTATGACAATAAATTGATACCCCACAGTGTCCACAATGACGATAAACTAGCATCCTTCTGGCATGACAGTAAAATGTCACCGTCAGAACCATCAGAGTCTGCTAAGACTATAAACTAGCTTGCTTCTGCATGGTCCGCTAAGACTCAAAACTGGCAACGTACCGTCCGCCACGACGCTAAACGGGCAATGTCCAACGAGTTACGACATAAAACTAATCCATGATAGTTCGTCAAGACTGTAAACTGGCACGTTCGTCTCCGACCCTTCGCTCCACAGCCATATTCATTCGCCAGAATCATTGCATCCCTCATCGGCACACAATCTCATTAGCATCGTCGACATTCGCACTCATTGCTCAGAATCGCCCCCAATATTTTTGTTCACTTGCAGTTGTTTAAATCTAAGCTCATTTATTCACTCATGGTTTTCTTGTCTCCCTGGAGTTATGTTTGCAGGATGACGCTCAGAGGTGCTCGTAAGAGAGTGCATTTCATCATAGGCAGCAAGATGAAGCAATGTCCATTAATCCACCTGACAAGACTGAATCAAACCGTTAACCCGTACATTCCCATTCCTTGAAAATTCACCATCTGTTCGCCAAACTATTACACACTGTAAAACATTATAGCAGTCGCAACACACAAAACACAATATTCACACATGAGTATAAGAACAATCTTTACAGAAAAAAAAAAGACCCTTGGCGCTTCCCATATAAGCCCCCGGGCGGGAAGGCAGTTGTCTCAAAACCAAGTACTCATGTCCCAAAACGGTCAAGAAGCATCCAGTTGCATGGCTTTGGCTACCCGTCAACAGGCCCCCCTTAAACATTAAACACGGGCCCTGTTCCTCCAAAAAATGCAAAACATCACCCCGTGGCTTTGGCATGGACAACAAGTGCTCTTGAACACTAACCAAGAGCACTGTTCTGCCAAAGGACGCACATCGCATGCCTGAATTCCGAGTCTGCCAAACAATGGCTATCGATGAGGACTAGCATGCCGCACACCTGAGCATCCCATTTCCCCAGCATAATCCCTTGGGCAGTCACCAATCCCCATAATCCCTTCTCTCCTACCAGTTACCAATCTCACCTTTTTCACTCCCATACACTACTAAACATGGTACGATGACGTCTCGTTAAGTGGCAAGGGACAAAGATTTTATCAAGATGCTTGTGGTGTTTTGTGCTTCTTTGTCGACGCTTCTCGGGTCATTTCCTCCAAGCGTCAACAAAGAGGGACCAATGAAACACCACAGAAATTTCGAGTTTGGCACTTATCCAATAAGAAGCAGATCTCCATGACTCTCAGACGACGTTGGCTACATTTGAAGTCACATGGTGATTTTGAGGGTCGAAGCACTCGTTTTTTTTACCAAGTGTTGCGCCAGCGTCTACGCCCAGCATATACGCCCGACGTTTACGCCCGACGCCCAGCATACACACCTAATGTACACAGCAGATGCAACAGGAGCAAGAATTGAAGCAAGTCGATGCCAGCATCCATCAGCGTATACGCCAGTATCCATCAACGTATAGGCCCCAGCATATACGCCCAGCGTCCACCAAAGTTCACACCCAGCAAGTCCAGCGTATACGCCCAGCATATACGCCCAGCGTATACGCTGGCCTGATGTAGCGTATACGCCCATCGTATATCATATTTCTAAATTGTACATGCTCGGTCGACACGCCATGTGTCTCCCAGCCCGATTTTCCCGGTAACCCTTCCCCTATAAAAAGCCCAGTTTTCCGCGTTTTCAAGGTCGGCAAAATTTACCAGAGCAGACCCCAGAGCAATTATGCTGTAAACCAAAACCCCTTACGCTTACACTGGAAGTTCTGTACACCGAGCACAGTCTCTACGCTCCGCCCGCCGTGCGAACCAGCCGCATCCTTGCACCCACCGGGGCTTTACGTCCGCCTTGTGTTCAGCCACAACTGTGTTAGACCGGTGCACCACATTTCCATAACACAATTTACAGTTTACAGTTTACACTGTGTTTACATTTACGCTTTGTTTACGCTATCTATGCCCTGCTTACACTGTTTACGCTGTACATGCCTTGTTTACGCTTTACGCTGTCTACGCCCTGCTTACGCTGTTTACGCTGTATATGCCTTGTTTACGCTTTACACTGTCTACGTCCTGCTTATGTTGTTTACACTGTATATGCCTTGCTTACGCTATTACACCGTTTATGTTTTGTTTACGCTTTACGCTGCACACACTATTTCAGCTGTTACGCTGCTTACATTTTCTTTACGCCCTGTTTACACTGTTCGCTTCGTTTTATGCCCGTTACACAGTTTACGTATAACCCAGCGTATAACACTTCGGTGACACTCGGGGAAATCCTTGTCTGATCTGCGCGCAAACCACCCAAGGTACCCTACCCTCGTACATTCCAGCTCGCCCTCAGGCGAAGGTAGGGTCGTCTGTGCACGTCCTGCGATCCCACGGTCTCTGTTTTTCCTTCCAGCCAGGGACCGACGATTTCAGGCGGTACACTTTCCATACAGCGAGCTGTGTAACGTGTGTCATGAATTTTGTGGTTGAGCATATGGGAGGGATTGACAAGCATCAAGAAAAGCTTGTAAAAGAGGGGAGAGAGTGGAAATTACGGGTGCAAGGAACGAGGTAAGAAAGCTTGAAGGGGAGGATAGGATGTGCACTTTAAAGTAGCCAAGCTAATCAAAACAACCACCTTGTAATGCTATAGCATCTACTACTGTGACGAAACACACCTTTGACCAATGCCCCTTTGGTGTGCACCTTGCAAACACAACAAAACATAAATCAAGAGAAACAACAATGATGCAAAATGAAGGCAAAGGTCTTGCTGTGGACATTGCTGAGGCATACGGCATCCAAACTAGGAAGGCCAGTAGCGGCCTTGGCAGCATCAGCGTGGAGGAGCTGGCATCGAGGAGGCTAGGAGTTGCTGTGAATGCAGATGCTCAGGAATCCCTACCCAAGATAAGCATTCTTAGTTCAGCTGTGAGATTGGCTACCCAATAGCTAAACGTCTCTTGAGCTAGGACATTGGTAGGGGCTAGATGTTAACAATATTATGGTTGGGCCACAATACTAATAGAACTTTAGCAGCAAGCGTTGACTAGGGAAGCTACTGCCAAGGCGATGATTCGTGGTGGTAGTAGGTCCAAACGGTTAGCATGATGTCATATGACATCTCCGGAGGATTAGCAAGATGCCAAGAATAGTGGCACTACATATGTTCCAAAGGGTATTTTCTTGGTATCGTGAACTACGTTCTAGAACTGCAACGTCCCACCCCGTGTCAGCACTGTGCATGCTCACTTATTGTGTACTGATGTAGATGCATGTTGGGGACATGCCATGAACCTATTTTAAGGTCCTAGTAGATAATGGTATGCTGATTTAAGGTCTCAGTAGACCATTGTGTACTAGTTTAAGGTCCTAGCAGACCACTGTTCTAGTTTATCATCGTAGCGGATAGTCGTTGTACTAGTCTAGGGTCCTAGTAGACCGTATCTGCTAGTTCAACATCATAGCAGATGATTGCTATACTAGTTTAGGGTCCTAGTAGACCGTATGTGCTAGTTTAACATCATAGCAAATGGTCGTTGTGCTAGTTTACGGTCCTAGCAAACCGATGTGCTAGTTTTTCATCGTAGTAGATGGTGGATGAGCTAGTTTAAGGTTCTAGTAAACCGTCTATGCTAGTTTAAGGTCCCAGTAGACCGTATGTGCCAATTTATAGTCATAGCAGACTATCTGTGCCAGTTTATAGTCATATCAGATTATCTGTGCCAATTTTACATCGTAGCAGACAAGCTTTGCCAGTTTTACATCATAGCGAATGTTGGTGATGCTCTGCCAGTTTAACATCATAGCGGATGTTTGTTCACCTTTGCAAATTTTATGTCGTAGCAGATGTTTGTTTGCCAGTTTTACATCATAGCAAACAAGCCTACCATGTTTATGCTTTAGATGTAGTATGGCTTGAGATATGAGTGATTCACTAGATTTACAAACTTGTTGTCGTCCATGTCTCCCAACTTGAAGGCCCCATTTCCAAAGGCTTTTGTTACCATGTATGGACCTTTCCAGTTTGTTGAGAATTTATTCATATACTCATGAACAACCTTGAGAACGAGGTCTCCCTTCTGTATTGGTCATTCATGCATATTTGCATGATGTTTTTATCTTTTCTTATTCTAATAATGCTCTATGTGACCCAGTGTTTGTGCATGCTCTTGCTCTATTGAGTTAAGGTCGATGATCCTCGACTTGTTATTTTGGGTTTCACTCATGACATTTGATAGGATTATCCGGAGTGATGGAACTTGCAACTCAAGAGGTAACACTACTTCAAATCCATAAACAAGACTATAAGGTGTCTTACCTGTCGTAGTTCTACATGTCGTCATGTAAGCCCACAACACATAAAGGATTTGCTCATGCCATCGCCTCTTGCTGTTGTTAAGAATCTTCTTTAACAAGTTGATGATGGACTTATTTGTAGCCTCTGCTTGCCCGTTCCCCTTTGGGTAATATGGAAAGGAGAATGATTTTCTGATGCCAGGATTGCTACAGAAGGTTTGGGTTTCTGTACTACTAAACTATGGCTCGTTGTCGGTCACAATAGTCATGGGATGCCCAAACCTTGTCACGATGTTATCCAAGATGAAGTGGCAAATCTATTGAGATGTGATCTTCCTCAGGGGGATATTCTCTACCCACTTAGTAAAATACTCAGTGGTGGTGATGATGAAGCTATGCCCTATAGAGGACTTAGGCATGATAGGTCCTATGAGGTCTAGTCCCCATCGCTGGAAAGGCCATGTAATCTATGTTAGATACAAATTTGTAGGTGAAACATGTATGAGATTTGTGTATCATTGGTATGTATCACACATCTTAACTTTGGCCAAGCAATCATGCTCCATGTGAGGCCAATAGTACCCTAGACGTCTGATTTTTGTGACCATAGCCCTAGGTGCTATATGTCCACCACACAGTCCCTCGTGTACTTCATTAATTAGCTTTTACGCTTGCTCCTCATTTACGCATGCCAGAAATATCCTATCATAAGAGCATTTGCACAAGGCGTTGTCTCCCATAAGCACATATTATCGAGCACGCTTACGAATCACATCTCTCTAGGTAGATGTCAATTAGCTTGGGGGCTTGCCATGTTGCAAGTAGGCTTTAATGTTGGCATACCACTCCTAGGTATTTGTAGCACTGATAGAGGCTACGTGTACCACCTGAGTGATAGGTTTAGTACACTCAGTAATCAAGGTTGGCAAACTTACAAACAAGTGTAATGGAATATTTAACACTAGGGTGGCCAAGGCGTCTGCTATGGTGTTTTCATTATGTGGCATGTGTTGCACGTCTATAGTTGCAAATTGTTTGAGCAAAGTTTTTGCTAAGTCACAGTATGGTTGTAGGTGTGTAGCTTTGTAGGCGTAGACCTCGGTGATTTGATAAACAACTAGTTGTGAATCTTTGCGAATCACCAAGTGTTGTATGCTTAATGCTTGGGCTACTAAAAGGTCCTTGAGTAACCCCTTGTACTCTGCCACGTTGTTTGTACAAGGGAATGCAAAACAATAAGCTAAAGGATACATTTCCCAAGAGGGAAATGAAATAACAGTAGCTGCACTACATCCTCGCATGGTCAAGGCACCATAAAAATGCAAAGTAGCTTCAAGATGCTATGGGATGACATTGATAGTGCCAACATGCTTGTCTGGGAATTCAGGATCTATGATTGCCTAGCTGTCAAAGGGTGAGGGCCTAAGTTGCGTTGCTATGGCTTGACCTTTTGTCGATGATTGGCTCACATAATGCAAATCGAATTCCACTGGTATTGCTTTCCACCAAGCTATCCTATTGCTTTTGTATAGATTGTTTGTTATAGCCCGGAGTATGTTGCTTTTGCAAATAATGTTAATTTTGCTACAAAACAGGTAGTGTCTCCACTTTTTTAATGCAAACACTAAGGCAAGGCAGTTTCTCTCTACCTCATTGTATTTTGCTTCATATGCTATCAGTACATGACTTAGGTAGTACACTGGTATCTCAAAACCATCATCCCATTTCTAACATAACAGTACACGATACACGTGTCTGAGGTGGCAAGGTAGATGAAAAAAGTCTTATCCCTCTATGGTGGGTAAATATTTGGGAGGTGCAAGAGGACTTTCTTCATATCATCAAAGGCTTGTTGACATCGAGTCGTCCATTCGAAGTTAACCCCTTTCTTCAGTAGATGTTGCATGGGGTGTAACTTGTCCATCAAATTTGCTATAAACCTTCTAATGAACTGTACTCTACCTTGTAACCCATGTAGTTCTTTAAGGTTTGTAGGAGGTTCTAGTTTGACAATAACCTTAACTTTGTTAGGGTCCACCCGTATTCCGGCCTCCGATACCACAAACCCTAACATGCGTCCAGTCCTCACCCCGAAGACACACTTTTTTGGATTGAGGCATAGATCATGCATCTAGCAACACTTGAGGACTACACCTAAATCATTGGGATGATCAGTAGCCTCTTTAGATTTAACTATTATATCATCTACATAGTCGTTCAGCATTTCTCGGATGTAGTCGCTAAAGATGTAAGTCATGACTCTCTAGTAGGTTGCTCCGGTGTTCTTGAGTCCAAAAGGCATCATAGTATAACAAAAGGTACCCCATGGGGTCATGAAGGTTGTTGTTAACTAATGCTCTAGGTTAATGCAAATTTGGTTGTAGCTAGAGAAACCATCCATGAAGGATAACAAAGCATGACCAACCATAGTGTCAATGAGTTGATCGATACTCGAAAGTGGGAAATCATCTTTAATCGTTGCCTTGTTCAGATACCAGAAGTTTATAAAAATTTGTATTCCTCCCATTTTCTTAGAAACTACAATGATGTTGGACACCCATTTCGAGTAATCAACTACCCGGATGAAACCAACCTGGTATAGCTTGGTGATTTCATCCCGTATGGCTAGTGCAATCTCTGGTTTAACCTTATGATCTTTCTGCTTAACCGCTTTCATGCATAGGTCTAAGATGATGTTGTGTTGTATCAGCCTTGAATCTAAACCTAGCATGTCACTGTATGACCATGAAAACACTTCAATGTTATCTTGCAAAATGTTGGCTACATCTTTGTGCATCTACAAATCTAGGAGGGAACTAAGTTTCAATGTTTTTAACTTTCCCCTAGATGTGGTCATAGGCATTTCGATGAGAGGGTCATCGGTTACATCCCCATCCACTAAATCTAGGGCTTGGACCAGATGCTCAGGCTAGTTTGGGGATGCTTTTAAGGATGCTATGATGCTAATTACAGGTGATTCTTAGTCTATTAGATCTGAGTTCAGTTTTCTTGCAAGTTTGCCATGTGGACCTGCTAAAGCTAAAGGTGAAGAGAGATCATGACAGATTTCCATTCTCACTCAACTTGCCAAAATGAGATGAAAGTCTAGTCAAGAGATACCTATTGGTAGTAATTATGCATAGTGAAAATTTGCAAACTAGCAATGAGATGTAATCGGTAAAGCATGATGCAAAGCTTAAAATTTGCCAATTTAAGGTCATGGTAGACCGCTAAGACATAAAAATGTAAAACTACTAATGTAAAAGTGCAAAACTGCTAATGTAAAAATGCAAAACTGCTAGTTTAATGTCATTATGAATTGCCTAGATGTAAAATGAAAAACTACTAGTATAAAGAACAGAAAGCTGCTAATGTAAAAACACAAAATTGCTAATGTAAAAATGCAAAATCACTAGTTTAATGTCATTGCGGACTGCTAACTAGATTGAAATTATGCGCTAGGATTGCTAGTTAAGGTCTTTTCAGACTGCCTAAAATCCAAGATATTTTTGTGAAGGCAAATAGCTAGTTTGAAGCATGTCAAGGCTTTTTGCCTAGGCCCACCTGTGTTAATGAGAACAATGCTACGATGTCATGGCAAGCATGCTACATTGCACAGAATACTCCACATTAAACGAAGAGAGAGAATGACAAGTTTCCTTTTCACCATTGGGGCTATAAATAGGGATTAAACCCTAGTAACCTCGTCATTTTCACCATAACAGTGTAGAGCCCACATTCGTAGCACAAAGTGATTTTGCTGATAGAGAGAAAGGCAGTTCGATGTAGTGATGAAGAAACAATCAGTAAGCAAGATGATGGCTTCCAGGAAAGAATGCAAATACTCAACACTCGCCAAGGTTGACGAAGTGAAAGAAACCCTAGGCATGTGTCGTAGACATGCGTCACATTGTGTGAGGAGACACCGTTGACCCAGTAGGCTACTATGCTTCCTCTATTTTTCTTATGCCTCTGTTATTGCCTTTTTCTCTTCTTGTTTTTGTTTCTGCAATTTTTTTTAGCTATCTATATATTTTCTATCATCATGTTATCATTTTTTCCCCTTACATCATCATTGTTGCCATTTTGGCCGTGACAGATGCACAAACATTACGCTAAGGTTGCATGCAAGGTCGCTTAGACTGCCATCACTGCAGCTATCATTACTACAAAGGCTTGGACAATTTGAGCCACTTGGCATGCAAATAGCGTAGTGTAGGACCCTCAGGATGGTTTGGTCATGTGTGATGTGATAGTGTAACACATGTTCTATCATCGCATAATGTTAATCTCTTTGTTAGGGCTAATCACTTTATCACTATGCTAAGATAATTTTGCCACGCTATTGCCTTCATGTTTTTCGCTATACTATATGAAAGAATCATGCTACACTATCTGTTAAAATGCTAGTTTTGCTACACTATGTTTGAACTTTACTTGAACATGTCGTTAACATTTTCTATTGTGTTGTGTAGGGTAGCACTAAGGCCAATCTTGATTGTCTTAGAAATAGTGGGGCTCATGTGCTGCGTTAGTGAACCAGTGGCCAATATTCCTATGCCCCATGCTCATGTGGAATAGCAGGCGGTCTAGTTTAGAGAGGGAGTGTAGGAGTTCCTACAATTTCTCCTCCAACACTTCAGTATAATTTTTTGTCACACCTGGCAGAGGAGGTAGCGGCTGCCATAATAGAAACCCTGTTGCCTAGGGCAAATAAGGATATTCTGAAATTTATGATGGATGGAGCAATCAGTAGCAGGTAGGGAGAAGGATACAGTTAGCACCTTAGAAATTTGAGGTGTTTGGCTTGGATCTGGAAGATGCCCGAATATAATTGCTACCATCCCTAAAACACTTTGTTTATTGCACGTCACATGGAAATGTGCTTCCAAAACCCACCAGGAACCATTTACAGTGCTGATGGGTGAGTTTTGTAACCATGTTCTGCTATGCTATGCAATGTTTGCTATGCTAGCCAAATGTTAACAGTGTGTTTTTGTTACCAGGTGCGATACATATGTGTTAAGCTTAGCACAAATGGCGCTATGGGAGTTATCTTCTACTGAGAATACGCGCAAGTGTGATAGGCCAATGCGGGGGTGAGTACAAAACCTACCCAACTCGGTATCCCAAACTCTACAAGAAATGCAAGGAGTCTGGTTGGTTGGATGAGGGATGGGCACCCTTTAAACCGATCATCATTGAAGATGTCTTGATTAATCTTCTACCATTTCCATCATTGTTTAAACCTGGTAAGCTAAATAGCAAGTTACTACATGTTCGAGTATCATTTTTTTTCTGCTCTTGGTGCTTTGCCTAACTTGTTTTTTTTCTTTCTTGCCTTATTTTTTCTTTTTTTTGTTTTTTGTGTTTTTTGTGTAAATTGCTATAGGGGCAAAGAAGTCCCAGGAGGAGATGGTGATCACCTATGGGAACTAGGAGGCTAACGTCTACTTCAAGTATGAGGAAGTAGATGAGAGTTAATGTTGGATATGCAACGTGGCCTCAAAATCCCTGACCAAGCACCTTCAAGATGCTAGGCTCATGGATTTGTTCCTAGCCCCAAATCCAAGCATCCACACCACTGAGATGCTCACCCTGGTGGACTCCTTCTCCAAAAAGGCAGATCGCTTCCACACACATGTACACGACGTGTGGGTGGTCCTTGAAATCAATGACCAGCTATTCACTAACCTTTCCAGTGTCCCTGCTAATGGCATCCCTATAGGGTCAAAGACTAAAACATAGGTGAATCATCAAAGGGATGACATTGAGAAGTGGCTAGAGATTACAAAAGGACAAAAGGAGATCCTCATGGAGAAGGTCAATCCAAGATCTGCCAAAGAGGTTTATCCCATCTTCCATGCTCGTGCCTTCCCCCAATTGCTTTCCCAAGGAAAGATCATTGGGATGGAGCAAGCCTGGATGATGTAGGAGGTCATGGAAGAGGGGGCTCTCTACAACTGGACTATGTATCTATGAAAGGGTTTGCAAACTGAAATCATCGTGCTTCATAAGAAGCAGGAGTCTCACTTCAATGTGCACTACATCTTTTACATAGCCTTCTTGTAGTGTTTTGCAGAGTTTTTGGTAATCCCTGAGAATGGAGTCTAGGTTATGCAAGATCGCAACTAGATTTCCAAACCATGGATTTGCCAAATCCTCCAGACCACTCAAGCCCAAGATCCCCCAGAAGATATTGGGGAGTCATTTTCTATGATGACTAGGGATCGAGTGACCCACAACTTTTGTGGCTAGGACAACGTGGGAGAGGCACCTGCTGTTGCTATAGGGAGCATATTGTAGGGGAAACGTCTCATCACCAAGATAGTGGCCACTAAGATGCAACAAAAGAGGCCTCCTTCAGCTAAGAAGACCCTCCATATGGAAGAAGAGGATGGGTGGACACTGTGGTTTAAGCTATGCAGGACACAGCCTCCCATCGGTAAATGCTCTTTTCTATCCTTGTCTTTTTTCCTCTTGACTAAATGCTTGCTATGCTGTGCTACGCTAAGTAGTGTAGCATAGTGTAGCACCTACTTTAGCTAACATGGTTTAAGCTATAACATGAATATATTTTTTGCTTCCAGAGGAAGAAGAAGAAGAATAAGAAGGTGACAAAGAGGTGTTGTCCCCCAAGACAGGGGTGACAAATAAAGACATGAATGTCCCAGTCTTAAAGGAAAGGGCCTCAATCAAGAGGGAAGGAGCTCCTATCACTAAGGAAGGGGCTCTTATTGTCAAGGAAAATCCTCCTACTGACGAGAAGGACATTTTTTGAGATGAAGAGGAGTCTCCTATGGATGAAGAGGATGTTGGTGCCTCAAAAGGAAAGGCTACAATAAATAAAGAAGAACGCATCAACCTGGAAGGGACTTCTACTGGAGATCCCTTTACCAAACGTAGTTTAGCATTGAGGGAACAAACGAATGCTAAGGATGATGCCATAGTTTTGAGTCAGAAAGGAGGGGAACTACAATTAGATGTTGGTGAGTTTGACAATATATTCGATGATGTGTCAATGGGCGATCCCCCCGTTATCACCCCTGAGGGTTTACTGGGTAGGAGCCCTTATATTGTCGTATGCGTTACTCACAACTTTATTGCAGTCCACCTTGGTCATTACTAACACATTTGGTTGCATGACAGACACCACTGTTAATGCTGCAGGACCTCCTCTGATTTGCCTAGAACCATGGGCTGAGACCCCCAACAAGCTCACATTCATGCAAGGGGTCATCGACGACATGATCAACCATCTCAGATAGGTCAATCCTGAAGTAGGTAAGTAAAGTAGCTATGCTAAGCTCTTTCATATTGCTATGCTAGAGTTCTTGAATTTGCAAACTTTGCTAAGATAATGTGACTAATACACTCTTTGTATGGTCACAGCCTCTTGACTCAAGTGGGACCTGACATGGGCATTGAAACTTGGCAACGTGCCTACATTCCTGCCTGAAGTGGATGAGGTGCCTCGTTGCATATACGACGAGGCTAGAAAATGTGCTTTACACTCGGCATGCTCCTTGTGGGAGTGTAGGCACATCAATGAGGACCTATGGAAACGGGTCTAGAAGGCTGAGAAAGAGAAGGTTGAACTGAGCACCGAAACGGGAGATCTCTGATCCAGGTACAAGTTTGTCCTAGCTCGTGATACCAATGATGGCAGTTGGTGCACAGTTGTCATAGATTATGCTAGATACTGGACAGTCGTGCAGTGCAACAATGAGGCCACTTGGAAGATAATAGAATAGCAGATGTAGATGGACTTATTGGCTCAGAAGAACTAGGACTGGAAAGACTACAGTGCCAGAGTTTATGAGAGGGGGCAATCCCAGAAAAATCATAAACATATGTATAAACTACAATGTGCCACCTACTACAAACTATACAGGGATGCTTCAGTGAAGGCGTTTACCTATGAATAATTCATGAATGCCATTGGCACTTCTGAGGTTTACAACAATTTCATGGATCAGGTAAAGGTCAATGAATCTCTTGAATAAGAAGTGGATCTTCCCATAGGTGAAACTGCTACCACTTCCTTTTCTTCGGGACCATTGAGATGGATGGCTGTTGAAAAGGAGAAAGTTACTGCAGACGCTGAACCAAGCGATAGGCATTGGGTAAACATTACTAAGGAAAAGGTCTGGCATCACGTCAGGCTTGGTTTAGATCACATACCCTTTGAGGTAGACTTAGGGCCATCTCAGGTTAGTCACTTTCTACTATGGAAAAGTCTTACGCTTTATTCTAGCTTTTCATGTGTTGCTCTAGCTGACTAATTCACTTTTACAATGCAGGTTCCAGATGAAGATGCAGGGCCCATAGAGGGCAAAAATGAAGAGGTAGTAGCAAGCAGTGCAAAGAAAGGAGATGCTGAAGGGAATGATGCTGCAGGTAACGATATAGACGAAGATGATGCAAGTGAAGATAACCCGTGACAGCATGGGATTTTTGAAATTTTGAATTTTTTGTAAAACTTTTATAAACATTGTTTAAGTGACAAAAGTTTTGAATGAAAAAGGAGAATTTTGGCAAAGGAATTGGTTCTACGCTAACTTATGTGTTATCTATGTGATTGATTTTATGTTAAGTTTTTGATTTTGTTGTTTTAGTTTTAGGCCATTTTGGGTCATTGCTAGTTTTAGGCCATTTCGAGCCTACACTACTTTTAGGCCATTTCAGACAATGGTATGGTAGCGTAGTTTTAGGCCATTTTGGGCCATCGGATAGTAGCATAGTTTTAGGCCATTTCAGGCCACGATGTGGTAAAGAAGTGATACGCTAACGATTTAAAGAACAGCTAATTAGTACCTAGCATAGATGGATGGATGCAAAACAAGAAGGCAGTAAATGTACAAAGGATGGTGACTGAGCAAGAAGTAGCAGGGTTGCTATGCTATGTGTAACTGTTTATTGACCCATCGTGGATTGGATAAGGCATAAGGCTAACATGCTTTGCCAGGGCCTTCATCTATATCATTGTCCCCTACTTGGAAGGGCAACTCAGCCCACATGTTTTCATTTTCTAAACCAGCATATTGAGCCAGTTCTCTTGCCAAATGATTAGTGTGTACAAAGACAGGTGCTTCATTCTCAGAGATTACAACCTCTAAGCCCTGTTCCATGTCTACGTTATTGATAGCTTGTGTTACTACCTCATTGCCATGGATCACCACCTTCCTCCCTACATAAGGTAGATGGATCTCCTGATGAATGGGCGAAGAGACAGCCCTAACCTGTGCTAACCATGACCTCCCCAAGTTTGGGGTAAACCTATGCATCTCTTTAACCATGATGAACGTTGTGTTTGTGGGGAACTGGTCCCCTACCACGAAGTCAATATGGACCATGCCTTTCACAACAACATGTGCCCCATTGAATGACTTTAGGCATGACGTTGTTGTCAGTATGATTTGGTCAACCAAACCCAGCTTATCCACAATAGGGAAAGGGATGATATTTGGAGCAGCTCCATCATCAACATGTACCCTTTGGATCTTATGTTGGCTGACTCGAATTGTGATGAAGAGAGGTGTTGTAGTCACCTGATCCTTTTCAAGGTCTTCCGTAATGGAATCATCACAAAAAGTCAGTTCTCATGGATTTGGCTCTATAGGCACAGAAGGAAGCATGACCAAATGGATCGCTTTCTCTTCCGCTGGCATGTTCTCATCAAGCGAAATTACCATTAACATGTGGACCAAAGCCTCACGGTGTGCAGTAGACATCATGATTAGGTTGTACAAGCTCAGCATAGTATTTTTCTATTTCAGAGCTTACTTGACTTGTGTGAGGGCACTCAAGAGGTCTTGGCCACTTTTTGGTTTACTACCTTTCTCCTCTTCTATTCGTCTCAGAAGATAAATTTCCCGAGGAGGGACAGTTTCAGGTCTGGGTTTAGATCCTTTTGGACGAGGTGGTAAAGACTATGCATGAGTAGCAATGTTATGTTTTGGCGATGAGGGCATAGATGCAGGGGGTAAGGACATAGGCTTGGAAGTACCTGAAGCAATACTTTCCCTTGACATCTCACCTATGAAGTACACTTATCGTTTCCTAGGACAAGAAGTCTGTGAAGCTGCCTTATGCAGGGTGGGGGCTATTGCATGGCTTGGCTCCCTAATAACAAATGGAGCTAACATTGTTAGGGCACGAGGTGGTGGTGCAGTTTTTCTAACAAGTGGTGCAAGGGTAGATGCCTGGGGAGGGATTCTTAGGACAAAAGGTTGCTACGGACTTTAATTAGCCGCTAGTGATGTTGGTGTGCTACGTTGAGGCACACGAACTACAAATGACTGCTGGGGTAGTCTAGGATTACTGTCAATGTTGATCGTGTTGATGGTGTAACCAGCATTGTTGGCATTGAGAGGGTTAGTGTAGACGTGCAAAGATTGATTATCAAGATGTACTAGATTACTTTCATCTAGCACCAATTTCCCTTGATCGATCATCCTTTGGATATCGTTCTTTAATGCCATGCAGTAATCCGTGTCATAACCACACTGTTGATGGTAGTCAAGGAACTGCTCTAGCTTGAAATCCTTAGGAACTAGGGACTTGTTGGGTAAAGCCAACGAGGAGTTTCTGAGGAGTTCATAGTACTGCTGATGCTTCCTCACCCCCTCCTTCGACATCCACTTATGTTGGATGTACCCTGCCACCAGTAACTACTTCAAAATATCTGAAGGCTTGATGAGTAGCGAGGTATACTTTGAGCGATCTTTACACTCAAAGTTCAGTTTAGGTGGTACAAATGTCTTAGGTGTAGATGTAGAAGGTTACAGTGTGTTGTCCTATTTGGGCATGGGGTTAGCTACAAGTGTGGCTAGTTTCTTGTTGTTCTTATTGTTGTTCTTGTTAGGTTTGGGTTTGGCCTCATTTGCCACAATGGCCGCTATGGTTGTTGTAGCCTTACCCTTGTCCTTCTTCATGAAGGTGTTCTTGTATGCAACGTAGGCTAGGTCTTTGCTTGCCTCAGCTGCATCCTGTATGCTCTTAGTCTGGGTGAAACCCTGACTGAGAGTGCATGGAACGAGATAATACAACTTAGAATTAATAAAGTCATTCACTACATCCTTGAAGATGGCCAACAAGTGGGCCTCTACAATGGGCTCACTGATTTTGTTCAGGGTCACAGTCCAATGTTGGATGAATGTCTAGATTGGTTCTAGCAGGTCTTGTTTTACACTCATCAACTGATCTAGCGTGACCTTTGGTCTTAAGTTGTACTTGAAACGTGTCACAAACTAGGTCAGAAGTTCCTCTAGGGTTGATATTGAGGAGCATGGAAGTGCACGATACCAATCCAAGGCTTTTTCAGTCAAATACATGGAAAAGACATGGATGATCATGTGCGACCATTGTTGCAGAAGAAGGGACTCAGACCTAAACATAACAAGGTGTGCATTGGTATCCCCTTCATTTTGTGAAATGGGGGAGTGACATCCCTAGGGGTAACATTAATGCAGGGACTACCAGGTTGATGGGATCATCTTGTTAGAAGTCCATGACTTGTACCCTATCAAACCCGACAGCCTTGAGGCATTTTATTTCCTCAGTAAGGATCTGTCTAAGTTGGAACTCTTGATCCAAACCTGGGGATTATGCAGATAGTTGGGGAACCACTAAGGTAGCTCCCATCTATGGAATGGTAGGGGCAGCAATGTGACCCATCGATGGTGCCATTGGGGTGGCCCCTATGAACAGTGTTGCTTGCACTGTCCACCACCTGGCAGGTGGTGCGGTTGGAGCAATAGCTACGGGTTGTGTTATGGGATAGGATATTTGTGCAGCCAATGGAACATACCATAGTCTTGCACTAGGTTGTACTATTTGTGGGGCTTGGTAGGTCTGATGTTAGGCATAACGAGACATCTATGATGGTAGCATAGCAGGAGAAGAAGTAAATGGGGTCCACCATGTGGACAGGCCTGGGCCCATCACTGACGGTGGGATAGGTGTAGACACAGGAATGGAAGCAAGGACTACACACAACTTTAGGGTAGGAATGGTGTGAATTTATGGTAGGGTAGTCATAACAGATGCATGATGCAATACAAGAATAGACTGGGGAATGGTTGGCAGAGGAGTAGTGGCTAAGAATGAAACAGGGGAGTAGGCGTGTTGATACGCCAAGGATGTGGCATGGCTACCCATTACCACTATAATCATGGATTGTAACAATGCAAACATGATCAGGAAGGGAGCAGCGGTATAGAGTGGGTTTGTCCAGAAGGATGGGGTGGGAGGAATGGTGGTAGGGTTGGTTTGACACCCTCCCTGGTCGGATTGGGAATCTAGTTCTTCCTGTCTGTCCTGGAAAGCCTCATCATGGTTAGATGCTGTGTCTTGCAGCTCCCCAGCCTAAGGACCTAGATCAGCTAATCTATAAGCCATTAGTTCATCTGTGTTAATGGGATGGAAACACCGATAGTGGGAATAAATTCCTTCCCTTCGCAGTAAGTAGACTCAAAGCTACATTTGTCTTCGAGTTCTTGCACATCTAAGGGTAGGTTTGCCTGCACCTTAGCATAAAGAAAGTTGTATTGCTCGTGTTGTTGGGCCAAGCCCTCAGATCCCTGGTTTTGGATCCTGAGGGATCGATGTGGCCCCAGCATCAAGCTGAGTTGTTGCTTGACACTTATGATGCCTTGAACTAGAACAGGAATTTCAAGGTTAGCAGTAGCAACGGCGGTAGTTGAAGAAGTCATTGTTGTCAGGCTATAAGAAGTGTAAACAAGGGAAAAATATAGATGATCTAGGGGTGATCTAAGGCTTTATGTCTTGCAGGGTTCCGAAGGAACTATTGGAGTGACCAATCTATACCACACAATGTGTAAACAACCACAAAGGATGTCAAGTTTATGCTAGTGCGTGATGGGGTACAAAACACATGCAAGACTACCGTGAAATGAGTGGGTCAAATGGTGGTCGAAGGCTTTATGTCCTATAGGGTTCCAAAGGAACCATCAAAGCGACCAATCTACACCACACGATGCGTAAACAACCACAAAAGGGTGTCAAGTTTACGCTAGTATGCATCAAGTTGCAGAACACTTACAGGACTACCATAAAACATGAAAAGGCCACCAAAAGGCCCTTCTTCTAGAGCTAGAAAACTATAACAATCAAAAATGTTGGCTGCTGAAAACACCGAGAGGTCATCAGTCAAACAGTCTTAACCCCAAATCCGTGTGAGGGCCATGTTGGATAAAATAGAAACAGGATGCCTTGAACAATCTGGTCAATCAGACAAGGACTTAATCGGTGTCACTAAACCTTTTGCAAATGTGTAATTTAAAAATAATTTTTATAACGTAAAATAATGATTATTATATGTGAGGAAATGAAAATGATGTAAAATGCAATGATAAACAAGAGAATGAAGTAAACTGGAGTTAAGAAATGCACCACTTCAAGATCATGGCTTTACTTTGTCAAGGTGGATACAATTAGCTGTGCAATGCTAGGAAGCACAGAGATCCCAAAAGTAACCAAAGACGTTCAAAGCAAGCCAATTGTACGCTTGAACGCGGACTCAAGAGCTAACGATGCAAAATGCTTCAAGGGAAATAGAAAGGAGCTAACAACATACCAAATGGGAATGATAACTATTTGATTTTTGTCAACTTGCCAATGTTAACAATGCTCAAGATTGCCAATTCTTCTCAAATTTACCAACTACAGTTTTTGCCCAAATTTGCCAAATTTGCCAACTTGTAATTTTGCCAACCCTTTGAGCATTGCTCATTGGGGTATTTATAGGGCTAGGAGCATGCGAGAGATGAGGTTTGGATGCCACGTGTCCTGGACCCACAAGGTGTTGACATGTCCTTGCTGCATGGACATGCAAAGCTGATTGATTGACGAGCCTACCACACTACAATCACGTTATTGAAACTGGAGGTGCTGAGATCAAGTGTGCCAACAATGCAAACAAGGAGTGAAGTACACCGATGTAGCGTAGCCACCTGCTATGCTATGCTACACTGTGGAGCGTAGCATGTTTGATGTAGCATAGCTACCTACTACGCTATGTAGCGTAGCATAGCATAGCCACCAGTTCGAAGAAGAAGTTTACATTGGAGTTAATTGCAAATGCTAGAAGCCTTTGAAGTGTGTTGGTTGCTTATGCATGTTTGCTATGCTATGCTACACTCTGCAGTGTAGCATAGTGTAGTAGCTAGCCTTAACTACAATTCGCATTATACATGTTTGTTTAAAGATCGTGCTGACAATCTACAACTTTTTCTCTTTGCGATGTGAAGCTTGCGAACTTACTGATCCTGCATTCTGAGATTCCTTTCGTTGTTCTTGCATCATCGCTACGCTATGTAGCATAGAATAGCGTAGTAGCCAACATAGCCTACTTTTTTGCTTAATTTGCTACTTTTCTAGTGAAAGGAGTTTTTCTAAAAGACTTGAAGTTGAGTGAAGCAACTGGTTTTGAAAGGCCGGGGGTGCTTGCTAAGTGCAATTGAAATCACTAAGTAAGCTAGGCCTTTCTATCTTGCTTTCGCTACGTTGTGCTACACTGCATAGCGTAGCACTTCATCTTGAAACTATCTTCTGAGGCCTGCTACCCTACATAGCATAACATAGTGTAGCAAACTTCTTAACTAGAAAACTTGTCGAACTATTTTGCGTAGCCTGAACACTGCCAACAACCCCATGCATCGCTTCTGAGTAGACTATCAGCTGGATGAACTACCCATGTGGGTAGGCCAGAGAGTCCATTGGGCTTGTCAACACTGGACATAGAAAATTTGCCAAACTAGACAGTCTAAACTTAGAGCATCCATTTCTTGCCAAAGTGTCATGACGCTGCCTAAATTCCAAGGACCTAGTGAAGCAAGAATGCCTTGAAAATCTATGGTGTTTCAACTAGTTTTTTTTATGTTTTTAGCTTAGCTTTTAATATTTTCTCTCAAATGGCAAATATGACCTCTTAATTCTCACCTAAGTGAACATGGCTAATTTCCTAGAGTCTCTACTTCAACATTTTTTCATGAGTCACCCTACAAGCGAGGTATGTAGAAATCTAAATCCCTCTTTTCTTGACTTAATGTAAAATCTAGCTTCTCTTATATCCTCTTTAGATGTTACTGAGGATAAAATCTTATCTCAATTAGACTTCTCTTTCCTATATTGAGAACCTCTTTTGACTAGTAATCAACTGATTGACAATCCTATAGTAAGTTGTAAGGGTGAAAAAAAGATTCTTCAACTTAATTCTCTCCTTTCCTAAGACCTTTGAAATTCCATTCTAGCTACCTTGCAAAAGTGCTTGATTGCTTTTACTTGGGGACACATTGACATGCCTAGTCTAGACCAAAAGTTGGTTGAACATAACCTCATCTTGAAAGAATATTCTAAGCCTATTAAACAAAAGGTTAGATAAATCCATCCAACTATAGCTCTTGCTATAAAAGAAAAGATTAATAAACTCTAAAATGCTGAATTCATCCATCCTGTTGACTATTTTGATTAAGTTTCTAACATGGTTGTAGTTCCCAAAAACAATGATTTCATTTGCATGTGCATTGACTTTTAAGACCATAACAAGATCACTCTTAAGGATGACTTTCCTTTGCCTAACATTAATTAGCTAATTGACTCTATAACTAGTCATGCCCTTCTATCCTTCATGGATGAGGTTTTTGGTTATAACCAAATCTAGATAAATCTATAGCACTATCAATATACCACATGCATGATTCCTTGGGGAACATTTTGCTACACGAAAATGCCATTTGGGCTCAAGAATGTTGAAGCTGCTTATTAATGACCTATGACTTTTATCTTTAATGACATAATGTTCAAAGTAGTTAATGACTATTTTGATGATTTTACCATCAAATTCACCTTAGCAACTCACATTTCTTCCTTAGATTAAGTTATAACCCACTATTATAAGTTTAACCTAAGTTTTAATCCCAAGAAATGCATTTTTGGAGTTCTTACAGGCAAGATGTTGGGTTACCTTATTTCTCAAGATGGCATTGATGTTGACCCTGATAAGATTAAAGTTATTCTAGATGTTGATCCTCCTAAAGATATTAGATATATGTGTATTCTATAAGGTTATCTTCAATCCATGCATTTCTTCATTTACAACTTCACTTATCACCTTTATCTTTTAACCCATTTACTTCAAAAATCAACTTCTTTATTTTAGGATAAGTGTTAAAAGGCCCTTGATTCTATCAAAGAAGCCTTGACCACTCTTCTCATTCTTCACCCTCCATAATTCGATCAACCTTTCTATCTCTACCTTTCTAAATCTAATCATTTCATATTCATTATGCTCCCAAAGGTAAGAAGATGGAGTTGACCTTCCCATTTACTATATATCTAATCCTGTTTCAAACTATGAGACTAAATACTTTGACATTGAAAAGTATTATCTAAGTCTTATATTTTCCCTCAAAAAGTGAAGAAATTATCTAAGATCTTTATTATCTACAAAGATAACATCCCTAAAGTCATTGCTAACAACCCTTTCGATAATCATCACTTAGCTCATTGGAAGACCTTCCTCACTGCTTTTGATCTTTATTTTCTATCCTAGCACTTAATTAAATATCGAGTTATAGATGATCTCATCTCATCCTCTAAAATAACCAACATTATTCACAACTTACACACTAATGTTAAGGATGCGAATGCTATCCTTTACTTCAATGAAGCATACACATCCTTCAGATCTAGTGCAGCTTGTGTCCTTATCCTTTCTACTAAACAAGTTCTCTATCAAAGTTACAAGTTTGATTTCCCTTCCACTAATAACTTAGCTGAATATGAGGTCTCTTGCTAGCTTTGCAAAATCAAGTCAAAACTATTACTATTTAAGGAGACCCTCAGCTCATCATAAATCAAGTTAATGATCACTATGATTGCAAGGCTCCTCACTTGGTTTCTTAACTACAAATGACTAAGAACTTCTCTTTTCTTTCTCTCCTCATACTTTAAGACACATTCCATATCATCAAAACATATTAGCTCATGCATTTGCAACCCTTCACCATCTATGGTGATCCTTCCACTATGCAAGATCAACTCATGCAATTCATTTTCTTGACACTTATCACATAATCTCATAATTTATTGGTAAGCATTGTTAATTTAGAAGATGACAATCAATAATATAGTGATCTTCTTCACTATCTTATAATTGGGAAAACTACTAATCATCTCATGTTTGCTTAAAAGGATGCTTTGCATAAAAATAGTTCAGATTTTCGATTAGTGAGTCCTAATATCATTTGTTGACTTTCTTCTCTGGGTGTTCTTCTATGTTATCTTTGTCTTATAGATTCTAAGATAATCCTTGATCAAATTCACTTGGGATTTTGTGATAGACACATAGGTTCATGATCCTTAGGTACTCGCATCATTTCTTTGAGCTATTAGTGATCAACATTAGCCAAAGATGCTTATCACCTAGTTAAGACATGTGATACTTGCCAAATGCATGGCTCTCTCATCTACGTTACTTCATATGAGGTTATCATGTCTTAGATAATATGGCCCTTTTAAAAATGGTTTCTAGATCTTATTGGTACTATGACCTCTCCTTTATTTTCTAAGCACCAATTTATTCTAACTACTACATAATACTTCACTAAGTAAGTAGAATCTATTCCTTTATGTTCCACCAAGTTCCACTTTATCTATCATTTCATCCTTAACCACATAATAACTCGCTTCAATGTACCTCTCCAAATTGTAACTCACAAAGGACCTTAGTTCAAAAGCAAGAAGGTAGTTGATTTTTGCTCCATGCATCACATCATGAAATATTTTTCATCACCTTACTAGCCTCAAACTAACAGTTAATCTAATTCTATCAATAAAAATCTTCTCAATTTTCTCTGTACCATGGTTAATAAAATCCAACACAATTGGAATATACAACTAGCCTATGTCCTGTAATTCTATCATATTACTTTTCATATAGTTATTAGTCATACTTCCTATTTCCTAACCTAATGTCCTAAGGAAATATTACTACCATTAGTGTTCAAATTAGGACAACAACAACATGCAATGCATTGAGTTAGATCTTCTCAAAGAACATCAACAAGCTAATTTTTGTCACTTACATGAATATCAAGCATATATTGAGCACCATTATTCTAGACACATTCAAGTCAAAGAGATTCATGAAGGTCATCTAGTGCTTCACTATTTTTCAAACTTCAAAGAAACCAAGTTCTCTCCCAATTGGTAGTGTCCTTTTCTTGTGGTTCAGTCTCTACAAAATGGCATCTATATTCTATTTAACCGAGAAGGACATTAATTTCAAGACCTTATTAATAGAAGCTACCTAAAGCACTACTACATATAGTATGCTATAGCATTGAACTTGCTAATTTTTCAAGATCAAATGAGTGTTTGTCCAATGATATTTTACTTTTTATTAGTTCATTTCTACTACAACAAGATACATACTACATTGAGAAAATAATTTTTCTTTAAATCCTATTTTACTTGCATTATTTTGCTATCATTTTTCTATCTCATATTTTTCTATTTCTCTCGCTATTTTCTTTCTAATTCTCTATGCTATCTATCCTATTCTACGTTATGTGCTAAGCATAACTAGTAAGATTTTTGAGTTATTGAATATCTCATTGCTTCATGTAAGGATGTGCTTGAGCATATTTTTGAGTGTGGTACGCAAGGGTTACTTTAACAATATGTATATATGGCATCCTTTTCAATCAAACAATGTGTAGGATTTAGCCATGCCCCACTTCTATGGCATAGCACAATCTTAATGATAAGTGTATGGACAATATCCTCTTTCCTTCTAGCTTTCCCTTTTTCTCTCTACTTTTTTATACCCTAAACTTTTTCTTCTCTATACTATATTTCCTTCCTCTTCCTCTCATTTCCACCTTTCAACTATTTCCATTTCTCTCTATATTCATCATTAGTAAGGTTTAATAAGTGTTTCTTCCCTAGTGTAGTCAAAGAGTGTTAAGTGTAGAGTGATGTAAGAAGTTTGAAATCCACATTAGAGCAAGGTAAGGAAGGCATCGACTCTAGGGATCTAGCTATATTCTACTTTTGCAACATAACACCCCACTGTTGGTGTATTGGAAATATCCCTAACATGTTTCCTCTACTTTTTATTGCTCTCTCTTTTTGCTTTATATTATCTCCCTTTCTTTCTCTTTTCCTGCCTTACAATGATGGGGCCAAATGAGTGTCTTTACTTTACTCCAGTGAGATTTTTATTAAGAGAATTGAATAGATTAGTAAGTTCTTTATCTAGATTTTCTATGTGTGCTTTTTAGGATCTAACCATGCTCCACTTCTATGATATAGCACCCTATTATAAGTATATCTGCAATGTCCCAAACTTTCTTTCCTATTAACCTACTTTGTCTAATCCTTTTGCAAGTACCTACTAACTTATGTCTTTTCTTATTGGAGCTTCAACTCTTTAGTAATGTTTATCAAAAGGGAGTAATGTTATACCTACTTTATATTTTTCTACATAAATCAAAGACTTAGGTACATTCTATGACTTTTTAGTGCTTAAGGCCATCTTTAGTAGTCTGGATTCAACATCTTGAATCATCTACAATGTAGTTTCTAGATTTCTATCTCTAGCTTATTAGAATTTATGTTTCATGTCATTATCAGCATCATTTCAACTCTTTCTCTAATTTCAACATCCAACATTAGCTTCAACGTTGATTTTTTCTTCAACTTTTCATGTCCATCATCAAATTAACTTTTGGTGTCTGATGTTAGTTTCACTTTTTAAGCATCTTACTCTTCAATGTTCAACATTAATTCTGTATTCAATGTTTGACATCAATTTTCATTTCTACATATTAATTTTCCTATTGAGAAGCTTCTAGAATCATCTAGAAGATTCTATAGGTCTCAATGCACCATTTCTACATGATCTACAAGATATTTTCAACCCATAACTAGAAGGAGAATACCCTTAAATGAAATGGCATTGGCTCTTTTTGATTGGCTTTGTAGATATTTTGATTAGCATTTTGCTTCATCAAACTTTTCAATATTTGCTTAGCATTTGTAGCTATCTTTGCTACTCAACATTGTTAGCATCTCTTACAATTGGCAATTTGGAAAACCACTTCCAAAGACATTGCATATCTATAGAATAATCATCCTATCTCTCTCTCTCTTTCCTGCTAACACATTGTATTCTCTTCATGTTGTCCTCCTGACATACTAAGAAATTTCTTGGAATTGGGTCAACACACTAATATGATCCTTCTCTCTACTTTATCAACCATTGGATCTATTATTATTCTTGATAGATCTCCATCAAGTGCTTGCATCAAAGAAAGAATAGGTCAACAAAAGTCTCTATTAGATAGCTTTGATCCTTGGTACATATTCCAAAACATCTCTTAGCAGGTCTCTTCTATTACTTGATTTGTAATCTAGGTCTACCTCCTTTTCAATTTTTTGGTTCCTAGGTTTCATCCAGATTCCCTTTAAGTTTATTTCTAGTAATTTTCCTTTGGATTTGGATTTTTCTAGATCTAACTTGTTCTATACTCTTTTTCTATTACCAACCACATATATGTTTGTTATTTTTTCTCATGTTTTTTAGTTCTTTGTTCAATTCAACTTTGCATTATATGTTTTCCTCTACTCATTTTCTACTAGTTATTCTACATATGCATTAACTTTTTTGCTTATTATTTTCTAACATTTGACAAAATGTTCAACTCATATTATCAAATTTTCTTCATGATCTATAGCTACCCTTTCAATCAATTTTCCTTGAAAGTTTAGTTTTCCTAGATCGTTAGGTGGCCAGAAGATTGCCTAGCTCAATTTTATGTTAGTTTGTGTTAGATTCCATTATTATGATGATTCCTACCATAACACACCTCATTCTAAATCTTTATTCTTCTTCAGTAAAGCAAATATAGGCCAAGGAATACCACTAAAATTTTTTATGAACCTCCTATAAAAACTTGCTAAGCTAAGAAATGATCTTACCTTCTCACCATTTTTAGGAGTTGGATAATCTTTAATAACCCTCACCTTAGTAGATTCCATTCAAATTTGATTTTTATGAACCACATGTCCCAAATATGTTATCTCCCTCTTAAAGAAACAATGTTTCTTCATATTGATCACCAAATGTGCCTTTTCCAATTTAGAACACACTCTTCTTAAGTGATCCAATTACTCCTCCTCGTTAGTTTTGTACATCAAAATATCATCAAAGAATATAATATAACACTTAGCAATCAAGTTTTTGAGTACATCATGGATTAACCTCATGAATGTAGTAGGTGTATTTGGAATACAAAATAGCATCACCAATCACTTAAATAATCCATGTAGTATTTTGAAAGTTGTTTTCTATTCACCATGAGGCTTAATCTAAATTTGATGGTAACCAATATTCAAATCAATTTTGCTAAAAACTTTGGCATTGGTTAGGGCATTAAGGTATCATCTATCTTTAAAATAAGAAAATTGTACCTCACTGTGATCCTATTCACTACCCTTGAATCAATGCAGATTATCCATTCATCATTATCCTTCTTTGGTACAAGCACTATTGGAACTGCACAAAGTGAAATGGATTCCCTCACAAAGCCATTTGTAAGCAACTCCTCTACTTGCATTTGCAATTCATCTACTGACTTAGTGTCATCTAGTATGCTCTCTTATTTGGAATGGTTGCATCTAGGATGAAGTCAATTTTGTATTGTACATTAATCATTGATGGCAATACATCCAATTCCCCCTTGAACACCTTGGGAAATTACTTCTTCAAGCCTAGCACATTTCTTAAAAATTCTTCCTACACAACATCATGATTAGATGCGATAGTTAATACAAGAACAAAACCAAAACTAGTCTCATAATGTTCCTTAATGTATTACCTCTTAAAAAAACATTTAGTGAGCTTTGCTATCTCACTTGTTTAGCTATTTTAAGAATCAATACATGGACTCCATTAAGTCTAGCTACACTTCACACATTAATTACTTCATGAAATTGAGCACGATTATTAAAATTCCAAGGCCTTCTAAGAATTACATTAGCACAACCAATTGGTAGTATATCATATTTTACAACATTATGATAATTTTCAATTTTAAATTTCAAAATACATTACTCTCTCACCTCTTGAAATAAGTTTCTTGATAACCAATGCACCTTGTAGAGTATAGGATAAGAATTTGTTACTAAACCCAACCTAGCAACTATCATAGATGAAAAAACATTTTCTTAGGCTTTCCCATCAATTAAAATATGAATCCAATCTCTAGTAAGCAAACATTTAGCCCCAATAAAGAATAAATATTTTCTTGTAGGATGGTCTCCTCTGTTCACATTCCTCATGAATGCATAAGAATTTAATTCATAAACATCATCAAGTTTGGGAGCATTAAGATTACCTTTTTGAAGAGCTTAGCTTGATGTCTCCTCCACTTCCATGGTTTACACATCCTTATCCTTGGCTACCTTGTGAATTGAATATTTCCATTACTTGTGTCCCCATTCTCCACATTTGAAGCACTGAATTTTGAATGAGTTACTACCTTGACCCTTGTCTTCCTTACCTTGGTATTTCTTGGTTTTATCCTTCTCATCATCCTTCTCTAGCTTCTTGTTATGGTTTTCATCCTTTTCTTTCAATTTGAACTTAGATCCCTTCTCTAATTTGGATCCCTTGTCCTTCTTCTTTAAAGCCTTTTTCCTTTTATTCCCAAACCCATTGAGTTTCTTTTCCACCTTGAGTATCAAATCATAAGCCTCATTAAGAGATTGTGGCTCATAAAATGAAAACGCATGCTAATACATCATTTTGAGACCTCCAAGAAAGATTCAAGCATGTTCATTTTCCTTTCAATTTACCTTCGCTTGATGGAATAATTCACAAAATTTGATGTAAAGCTCCTTGACATCTTTCTCATCCTACCTTAGGAATTTCAAATTCATGATCATCTCTTGCCTCTGCCAAGCCTATTCAAATTTTCTTCTCAACCTATGTTTCATTAGATTCCAATCCTTGATAGGTTTACCATTTCTCTTTTCATAACTTTGGAACTCCATTTTCCACCAAGTAGAAGTTGTATCTTCTAATCTGAATTTAGTACACTTAATTGGTTTAGTACCTCTTCCAACTCAAAATTCTTGTCAAGTACCTTCAACCAACTTGCAAAAGCATTGGTGCCATCTACACTAGTGAAAGTCTTTAGTTCAACATATGGAAGTCTAATACTATTTTTGAATGTTCTAGTAAGCCTAGCTTTATCTTCATCATTAAGCTTACAGTGAGAAGATGTAAACATTAGTGATGGAATCCTTCGAATTCTGACATGAGGATTGAAATTTCCTTCCACTAGAATCCTTAACTAATGGATTCCCACACTTCCATAGCTAGAATGTCCTTCCTCCTCATCTACTCCCCCTCCACCAAGTTGAGAGAATTATTCTTCTTCATTCAAACATGAATTCTCATCATCTCCATAAGTTTGAATATGGTTAGGACCTACGTTTCAGTCTAACTTGGTATTGATCTCATCTAAGTGAGCAACCATTAGTTTACTAACAAACTTCATGCTTTTCATGCCTCTATTTAGAGCTTAAACATATTTCTTCTTAGGGGTCATCTAAAATTAACAAAAATCCATAACCAAATTCTAAGAAACAACCAACCTAATTCTCTGATACCAATAATGCTAAAGCAGGGTTCCTCCATTTACTTTAATTCTCCAAACACCTACCAAATCCAAATATTATAAAGACATTTTAATTTACTAGAAAACAAGAAAATTAATTATATTTAGTTAATGAAAATAATATTACAAATCAATTATTCCACAACCCACAATTACACACTCACACACTCAACAACATTGTAGAGCATGAGGTACTATAACCACACAATGATTGTTCTCAATGCAAGGTACAACTAAATCAAATCTCTTCCACAAACACATAACTAAGATCACACGCAACACACACATTGAGAGCTATAATGGCCAAAACATGTACAATTACCCATAGAGATGCATACACACTCATGCAATCTGTCTTCCAACTCTTAGGTTCTTAGCTTTCATCTCTACGCATCACAATCATGATCAAAAACATGAAACACACAATAACATTTATTAAATTCAAGACAAAAAACCCTAGGAAAACATTTTCTATGCTCAACTTAAAGATTCATAGTTGTTTCCATCTTTTTCTCATCTTTTTCAACTATTTCCAAATTGGAACTAGTAACTTAAAACTTTTCCTAACTGTACGGGACATTTATAGGCTTAGAAAGATGTCTTTCTGCAACATCCATCTTTCTGGGCAATGACCTTTCCTATTTGGGAGAGACATACCATCTTCCCAAAGATGTCTCCTAGCAAGATAAGATGTCTCCTCTACATTTAGGATGTCTCCTATGTATCACCAACTATTGCCTAAGATGTCTCTCTAACCTTTGAGATGTCTCTTCAACTTTCTGAAACATGCAAATGACCACTTGTAGGGATGAAAAATGAACTTGAAAGATGTGTCCCTACATCAAAAACTTATATCTTTGTCAATCTACATATGCTAATATAAATTTATAAAAAAATAATATCTAGGATTGTGAGCTAGTAAACACTATATTATCTATGGATATATAGCTATTGATGTCAACCTCATCCATGCCATGATTAATAATTTTGATTTCATAAAAAAGATATATTGTCAAAATTCACAATTTCTATATAATTTTAAAATTATTTCAATAGTGTAAAGGACCCAAAGATTAATTAATCAACAAAGCAATGGGATTACTCATCATAACCATCTAAATATATTAGCTAATAAAAAAAACCTTTATTTCATTTCATTTCATATGAGCAAGTAAAAAATATACATATTACAAATTTTCAAAACATCATTAAACAATTAACGCTGACTTCAAAAATTTCAAAGCCCATATTTTTCCTTAAATTTTGAAATAGCTACCTCTCTTGCTTTTTAAAGGTATCCATTGAGAAAAGAAACAAAGAACCTAATGTAGCAACGTTAGATTCAACTTGAAAATCTAATGGTAAGAAAAAAAAGTAACCATTAAGTGTAGATTTTGTAGCAAATCCTTCCTTATACATCAAGCTCTTAGAGGGCACATGAACAAACACATCCCTAAGAAAAAAGATGAAGAACTATATATGGCTATCCATAAAGTGTTCAGCACATATGGACATTTCTCACCATTGGTAGGACAAATGGGTGTGGATGCCATGGGATCTAGAGTGCCAAATAATAATCCACCTCCTCACTATGCATACCCCACATCCACAATTGCATCCAATTCAAGACCAATATTGGTTTTAAGGCCCATTATGGAAAATCCAATACTTGTAGTAATAGGTAGGTGAGAATGTGGCAGCAATTACACAATGGTGGGCCTGCAAACGTAAGTAATGATCGCAGCAGTTACATTGGTCATGGTGGTGAGTTACAATGGGCATTATGTGGAACATGGTGGCTATTTTTTTTAGTGGTTTCATAGGTAATAGTGGAGAGTTATGGTGGCATTTGAATGATGTAGGTGTTGGCAGAAACCAAGGGGAAATAAAGGGGGTCTCTAGGACATAGAGAAAGGGGCAAGAGATCCAATGGATTTCTCCCTCTCCAACAGGGTAGCATAAGATCCTAGAGGGTCCAACTAGGAACTCTCATCACTACAGTAGGCTTTTCTCTTCCTTCTACCGACAAGTGATGGTGGGTGCATAGCTAGTAGTAGTGGACATGCACGGTGGGTGTGAGATGCATGGCGCATGCGGTGGCAAAAAGTAGCTAGGAAACCAGCAGGAAGCAGCTTCCTTCTTCTCTTTTGGTCCATACCACAGGTGGTAAGTAGGAATGCATGACAATGTGACAAGTGGAAGGCTTCCTGTTAGCAACAGGTGTGCGACAGGAAGTAGACATGTAGCACAAATCCATGCTAGGCTAGTGACTGGTGTGCAGACTTCGATAGTCGCAACTAGAGAGTCTATCCACCTTCCTTTATCCTAGAAAAAACCATGCATTGACACTAGTGTAGTGGCAATGAGGGGCATGTTGGAAAGCAATGTCCAAAGTTGTGGTAGACCATAGTAGACATCAAGGCCAACCTCTCTCTCATTAGGGGCCATTTAGGGAAACTTGTAGGCAGTAGTTTCCTTCTTCTTTTTTGGGGGCTATAGTGAGCAACCTTTTCTCTCTCTCTGATTAGTGATGGCATTGTAGGCAGTGTATGTATAGATAGTAGTCAGCAGTGGCAATTGTAGCAAGTAATTAGTGGGTAGTCCCAGCAACAAAAAACTAGCAGCAACTAAGGGGAACTAAGGAAAATTTAATTTTTGTAGTTAACTACTGTATCTGCATTCAATCTTGGAATTCAAGACTCTTGTCAATTTAAATTCTCCAACTTTCAATTTAATTTTCTTTACTTTTTGAACGTCACATAGCCCTCTCTAGCTGAGACTATTCCTGGGTTTTCATACCCATACAAAAGGCACCCAAGGCAATAGTCTCCTCAAATGAGTTTTTTCCCAAGTGTTGGTGTGACCAAAATTTATGCATCAACACCTTTTTGGCACTAGATGGAGGACCCTTTTCTTCGACCTTTATTTTTCATTTTCAAAAAATTATTAATTTTCTTCCCCTTTTTGGTTCCTATTTTATCTTCCAAAAATATCATTTTCCCTGTTTTGTTCTCATCTCAAAATTGTTGTTTTCCTAAATTTTATTTTCCTTTCTTGCAAGCCTCTACTTCTAAACCATTTATTCTTTGCCTTTTTTTAAAGTTGATATTTCCTCTTTCTTGAAAATTATCATTTTCTAAAACCCTATTTTCCTAGTCTCACTTCTTTTTGAGATCTATATTTTGGCAACCCTTACCTAAGTCCTGACTTGGGCAAGGAGATTTTATTTAATTATTCAATTTTAAATTGATTTTTCTAAAATTTTTCATTTTACTATTTTCCTTTTAAATTCTATAGGTGTTGCAATTTCATACATTTATTTTTCTTTTAATATATATATATATATAGCATATTTTAGTGTTTTTCCCTTGTCAAAAAAATTTATTATTGCACTATTTCTTTTTCTTTTACTTAATTTTATAGTTTTATTTTAACATTTCTATTCTGTAATTTTTTGTTTAATGAGTGAACTCTCCTCTACCCCTAACTAACCAACTACATGTCACTTTACACTAAGGAAATAACAAGCTTCATGCTTTCCAAGTTCCATCCCTAGGAGAACTAGAACTAGGATGACAACCAATCAACCCCTAACTCTCTTGGTGAGCAATCCCTTTAACTTTACTAATTATCATGACATCCCAAAATCACTCCAAAATGTAAATCTATTCTACAATCCCATAAACCCTACTAGTGATGTCTGCCAATGTATACAATGTTTTGAAACCTTACTAGGCATCCACAACATTGTTTAAAACGGCATAGCATGTAGGGTATTTGTGACAACTTTTAGGAGCAAAGCCACCCAATGGTTTTTGATGCTTTCTAATTCCTTTATTAACTCATGGCAAGAATTTGAAAATAGATTCTTGCTCCAATTTGACAAGTTCACTAGCCCTAGCATAACATCAAGCAATTTCACAAGCTTAAGAAAAATACCTACAAAAATGTCCAAGATTACAACCTAAGATTCCTTCACTAGCTTGCCTATGTGCCAAATGAGATGCATTCACAACCTGATGGCATCCTCAATTTTTACTTGTCCATCATTGACCCATTCTTTGCCTATGCCATCACATCTAATTCCAACATAACAGAAACACAAGGAACGATGATTAAAGCCATCGAGTTAGAAAACAATTACACTTATGAATAGTATTCAAATCCAATTTGGGATGATAAGTGTTAGTGATTCTATGTAATCTAATCCGCTACCTCTACCAACTTTTCCAATGACCAATGCTATGTTCCAAACTCCCACTCCCTTTTAAATAGCTCAACCCACAAATAGCTATTTTCAAGGTTCCACATCTTCTTCATTCCTATCATCTAACACTAGTTTGAATGATAACCAATGAAAGGCCTTAATCCAATTAATTGTAAACCAAAATGGGATATCCAACCCTATTGGACCTACAACTAAAACTAATAATCAACTGACCTAGATATTAACTTTACTACGAAAACTTTCAAATGAAGTAGTAGAATTAAAGTGGAACAACAAGGTCCTATACAACCAGAAAAGCCAAGTTCATTAGTCATTGATGATTATTATCATCTCGATAACATGAGGCAACATTCTAAGAGGAATTGTCCTCAATTCTTGGCACTATATGGTGACAATGCCTAAGTCAACAAAATGGAAAACCCCCTATTATGGTCCTTAATGTACCCCATGAAATAGAAAATAAAGAGGTTTCCTCATTAAAAATGGTTATGATTAGCAACCCCAACCCACATAACACTTGCTACCATAGACTTAGTGACATTGTTAACACAACACAACAACAAACTTCGAATGACCCTTACACTCCTCCAAATAGAATATTTCCTAGTCAAAGCAACACAAACACTCAAACTGGGTCATCCCAAACAAATCCTCCACAACAATTAAACCCATCTTCTATGCTTAGAAGAACTCCACCTCAACAAGAAGCTAAAGATAGACATAATACTTATGATCTAGTTGAGGATTTAAAAAGAGTCAAAGCCATCATTTTGATGTATAATCTCTTACACTTTAATGAAATGGAAGAGGTGATTTGGGATATAATTCATAGACTTGAAACCAAAAAATAAAAATCTTCAAGTCCCAAAAGGCAAGTTCACTTTACAAAAAGTCCTAACATGCTATCAGTACATAATGAAAATAATTCCATGTCAAATAAGAAAGATCAACCTCCTTTCCTAACAACTCTGATTATTTTACAAAAGAATGTCCATAATTGTTTAATGGATTTTGGGGCAACTGTTAGTGTCATGCCTTTTGAGATATGTAAGGCTTTAGAAGGACAAATGGTATCACAAACAAAAAGTGTAATACAACTTGATGGGTCTAACATACCTATCGTAGGATCATTAAAAAGAGTGAAAGTGCAACTTAAACAATACCCCACACTTACATGCTACAGAGATATTCTAGTAGTTAACATGTCATATACTTATGGTGTGATCTTATCTTGGACATTTGGAGCCAAGTTTGGGGGCTTCTTTAGCTCAAATTCTTAGAATTATTAATTCCTATTAAAGGAAAATCTAAATATATGGTCATACTAAGAGATCCTTTCTACAAACAAGTAGTTACTAACTTTGATCAGCAAAATCAATATTTGGAAAACCAAAACAATAATCTTTATGTTGGAGTTATTTGAGGTTGAGCATGGTTAACATGTTATAAATGACCACGTAAGTGAAATTACAAAAATAAATCTTATCTCTCATACAATTTCCACCCAACCTTATCAAACTTCTAGAGAAGGTGAAGAAATCTTTGAAGATACCTTGCCATATTATCAACATGATGGATTTCTTCTAAATGACCTGTCACATTTAAGGGAGGAAAAAGGTATAAATTAGATCCCAACCATAAAAATGTTAGAAGGTGCACCAAATTTTGATGACACATCCATGGAACATGTTCCTAGAGAAGTTGTGTTCGATGACCTATAAAAACTAAGACTTGTTAGACCTAAGATTGAAACTTAGATGAAAGAAAAACTCGATGAACTTTCAAGATCTAAAATTATTCATCTTAATAAACATTCAAACTTAGTGGCTACTAGAAAATGAACAAGAAAATTAAGATTATATCTTGATTTTTTCAATCTTAAACTTGTTAAACAATGGCTTGATAAGAAACATGCACGTAAAGTCTTTAAGATAGGAGACCTACTCCTAAGAAGAGGTAGACCATTTGGTCAAACTAGCCCTCAAACTAAGTTTTCTCCTATGTGGTCGAGTCCATTCCAAATTATAGATGTCATTGGCCCTAATGTGTACAAAATTACTGATTTGTAAGGACATAAGTTGCATAGAAATTTTAAAGCATTTCATTTGAAGAATTTCTACTCAGGTACCCCGCGTGGACACTTGGTAGATCCCTAGTTGCATGTTTTTATTTTCCTTTTCCATGCATTTCATTTGCATATTTTCTTTTATTTTCATCATATTTTTCTTAGCATATTAGTTTTGGTTTGATTTTTTCTATTTTTCATATGATTTTAATAATCATTATAGTCGTTTGAGTTACTTGGCATTGGGTCATCATAACACCATTGGAAAATAATGTAAGAATAATACTTTATATAATATATCTTATCACTATTACATAAAATCTCTTTTATACTATATATTTTAATAACACTATGATTCTTCCCAATCTGTTCCAAGGTTTTAGTTTTCTATTATGTTGGATTATGGAGCATGAGATTTATGCTAACTTATCATGTAATCATCATGATCATGTGAGTGTAGGATATGTGATGTTGAAGAATGGTTAGCCATAATCACTAGGTGACTTGGAAAATTTTTATTTCCCTCTCATAAGCCCTAGCCCTCAAGTGTGATGATCCATGGCTACCTGGTGATCAACAAGGTGAAGTGTATTCATCCCCACTTGAGAACCCTTAGCCACCTAGGAGACCAGTTATGATGCCATTAAAGTAATTAAAGGCACATACACGAGGGTTGAACTACACCATGGGAAAATTTCTAAAAGGACCATGTTCTTTGGTAGTTTAGCTAATCAACTAGCTTCATGTTGGAATTCCTGCCTTAAGAATGAAGTATACCATGAGCAAAGTTTACACAAAAATAATAATAATAAAGAATGAGGACCATGTTCATTGGTAGTGTAAGAAGTTCTTGAGTTTGATGGGATCTAGCAACAATCCTCACCCTAACCTTTGTTATCCCTTATGAACCTATTTTCCCAAAATTCAAAAAAAGAGAGCAAATAATCCCTTTTACCCCATTCCATTTCTAAATGTCAAAGAAGAAGAAGAAGAAGAAGAATCCTAAGGAAAAATCCAAAAGTTGCAGCTAGCCACAATCTCACATGAGCCTGTCCTCCTCATTAAGTTTAGCATAGGTCTTGTGCTCAAAGTAGTCCACATACTTTATACTTTTACCTTGTGAGAAGATTGGGAATGAGATCTTAATTATATACTTTAATTATATATATAGATCTATGTAGTTAAAATAATGAATTATATATTTGGATTTTAATTAAATAAGATAGTGTAGTAAGGTTGGTCAACATCTAGTTCTCTTTTGATTATATGTTTATTTTATTCATGTTTAGATTCGTATAGTTACTTTTAAGTTTCTATTTGTCCATTTTGTGATGTTTTCGATCCTCTATTTGTTGCATCATTTTAAAATTTTTCTGGTTTCATTATCCTTGCACTTGCATGTAATTTTCAGTTTGGGGGCTAAGTGTTGATGTCAACCTTGCCCATGCTAAGCACATGCCCATGATTAATAATTTTGATTTCACAAAAAAAAAATTATCAAAATTCACAATTTCTATATAATTTTGAAATTATTTCAATGGTGTAAAGGACCTAAAGATTAATTAATCAACAAACCAATGGGATTACTTAACATAACCCTCTAAATATATTAGCTAATAAAGAAAAGCATTATTTCATTTTAGTTCATATGAGTAAGTAAAAAATATACATATTATGAATTTTGAAAACATCATTAAACAATTAATTCTGACTTCAACAATTTTAAAGCCCATCTTTTTCCTTCAATTTTCAAACAGCTACCTCTTTTACTTTTAAAAGGTAGCCATCGAGAAAAGAAATAAAGAACCTACAACAAAAACATATTCAACTTCAAAATTTGATGGCAAGAACAGAAAGGGACCATTTAAGTGTACATTTTGTGGCAAAGTCTTCCTGGTACATCAAACTCTTGGAGGGCATATGCACAAATACATCCTAGAGAAAAAAATGAAGAACTATATATGACTATTCATAAAGTGTTTAGCACTGAAACACCACAAAAATTTGGACTACAAAGTATTAACCACAAATTTTCCTAAGTTTTCACATGAGGCCACTTTCTGCAAATTTTTCTACATGTTGGAACTATGCACTCCACTACCCAGAGCATAGTAAGCCTCTCATGGAGAGTGTAGTTAGCATTTTGTAGAAATTTTCTAAGTGTTAGCATGAAGATAGTTTTCACAAAATTTTTTCTAAGTGTTGAGACTACACTCATCCCTAGTCATGAGCATAGTCAATCTCTTGTAGAGCATAGACATCACCAAATTCTAGTTTCGTAGATTTTTCTAAGTGTCAAGCCAACTACCACATGCTACAAATTTTACAAGTGCCAGGACTACACTTTCCACTACCTTGGAGTGTAATCAAGCATAGATAGCATCAAGGCCCAATGTTTTGTAGATTTTTCCTATCTATTGAGACTATGCTCTCCACTGCCCTAGAGCATAGTCAATTGGAAGCCAAATTTTGCAAGAATTTGTCTAAGTGTGGTGACTACGTTGTCCTCTACTATGGAGCATAGTTAGCCTAGAACACCACATTCTACAAATTTTTCTAACTGTTATGACTATTCTCTCCTCCATTCTAGAGCATAGTCCAACATGGTTATGAAAAAAAAAACCTCCAAAGGCCTCCACAACATAGCACTAGCATGTAACTCAGCTCTAGCACACCTTCAACAACAACATGCATCTTTTTTGCATCCCCCTTTGTCCCACAATTATAACTACACTCTAGATAGTGGATAGTGCAATCTCTAAAAGTTGCATTTTTCTGCATTTTTCAAGTACATTGTGGTCTTCTTACCACATGCACATGCAATTGTTAGCATAGTCATAGTCTCACAACCTCGCAGAGTCCATTAGAATAGAATAGAGCATAACATCACTTACCTTAGTGGAGAGCGTAGTTGGGGTATAGCGTAGACCCAACTATCCCACTGCCACATGGTATTCTCTTCACATTTTGGGCTAACCCTAACCCTATAAATATCCTACATCCCCAACATTTTAGAGGTTGGCATTTTTGAGGATTGGAAAATCTAAAGCACGCTTATAATTTGGCATTTTGGATGAATGAGACCCAAAGGCATAGTAGTTTGGCATCTTGGCATTTTGGGCGAACAAGATCCAAAATGCACACTAGTGAACTAGAGAGAGGTAGAGTTGTAAATGATGCAACCCCACTATAGCCCAGTAGAACACCACCACCCATAGTACATCACAATGATCAACTTGATAGGCATAGAAACCATAGCAAGCACCTAACTTCATGGCTCGACATCATTGAGTATGACTACACTTTCCACTACGCTTGTTGTACATTGCATACCTTCTCAACCCCTTTTGGAGTTAACTATGCTCAACCCCATTTGGGTGGTGTTTTATTTCTCTCTCCTACATTTCTCATGTTTTCTTTGCATTTTTTGCTATTTTTTATGTGTGGTTACATTTTAACTATGCTTGGGTAGTAGTTTCTATGTGACAACACCCTCATTTTCACCAAACTACGCTTCCTCCCTCAAGCATCCATGACTACACTCTACACCATTGACATCGTCGACACACTGACACTGTCAAGACCGTTAACACCACGAATACCACTTCAACATGCATCATTTGGCATTACATTCCATAAGTCCCTATCTGATCAACAAGATCATTCAAGGCACCCTATCTCTACCTCTAGTAAGCTCTTGTGCAGACTTGAGGTTAGGTTGTGTGTCCATTCACCCCCTCACTGATTCCAACCACCAACATTTTTAGTCATTATAGTTTCTGGCACTAGAAGGAGGGCTAATTTAGTTCCATCTTTGAAATCCATTGTAGTTTTCTCGTGTGCTCTCTACATCAACCCCTTGGTGTAGATTGGACCCAATAGTCATCCCTTTGGGACCCTGCATGCAACCCAAACCACGCTGCTTGCAATTTTTTTCTAAGTCTTTGTTCTCTCAGTGTAGAGAGCATAGTTGGTGAAGAGTGTAGTTAGTGTGGAGTATAGTTGGTTCTCATTATAGAGAGCACAGTCTCCACACTTAGTCATTTTTCTACAGTTTTCACACTTAGCCATTATTTTTGCAATTTCTAGAGTTAGCTGTTTTTGCAAATAGCAACCTCTACAACTCCCTCTTGCAATCTAATCTACACACATGGATCTAGATCATCCTTTGACATTGGTGTCAAATGCACTTGATACCTTCACCACCCAACAAGGGTATTCCATGCTTAATAATGAATAATATAACTTCATCTACATGAAGATCCAAGCTAGGTTACCAATGAACCACTTGGACATGGAAGCCAAATGAGGCTTCAAGCTTATCCACCAAGAAAAACAAGTGTATATCCCTTCCTTTTTTGACATCATCCTACTCACAAAATCCTACCATTGGACACTATCCTAGCTCATGCAAGCAAATGAATGCAACATAGGAACCAACTACAAGGAAACCCTACAGGAGGAAGAAGATGAGTTTGAAGCTCGCTCCAAATGCAAGAGCCCTTTTCACACTATCTTTCAATAACCGCTCCATAGTTCCACCCCTTCTCAGTTTAGTTCACCAATTCTCCCTAAGACAGTTATCACACCTGCTCAACCTTACACTCATGGATGGGCCATCTCTAGGCCTCAAATGACTCAGGCACCACATGTCCTACCTGTTTCATTGGTTCCTTTGATGTCAATCCAAGCCATGCATGTGTGTCTTGCCCCAATCACTGCACCCATGGCACAGCCACTACATCAACTACATCACATGGCTCCACAACCAACAATCCAACCCTAGGCCATACAACTAACATAGAAAAAGGCATATCCAACATAACTGACTAGTGCATCCCAAAACTTGGATCTAGTGTTCCAGCTAATCCAAAGTTTGATGGAGGAGGTGAGGCAACTCAAAGCTACTTACTTTGAAACTGTCAAGGTGGTTGACTTCTACTAGGATGATCCCATAAGTTCTACTATCCCACCCCTAACCTTGCCAACTAGGGTCCCGCTGCCTCAACTAACCAAGTACAATAATGAAGGGGACCCCAATGCACACCTAGTGGCATTTAGGTATGAATGCGTACTACTACAAGCATGGCCACATGCCATCATGTGCATGTTTTCCATGTCACTAACTAGCAAAGCCTTAAATTGGTACCACATGCTACCTAGGGGCTCTATCTCCTCTTTGGAGGATCTCCTAGGCTAGTTTGTGACACACTTTAGGTACAACTTAAAGCCTAAAGCAACCTTGGACTAGCTCATGCAGATTAAGTAGGGTCACCTAGAGCCCATGCCAAAATTTATCCAACGCTAGAGCACTTCCTTGAATGAAATTAGGGAGCCAATAGCTGAGATACACCTCTTACTCATCTTTAAGGATGTAATTAATGACTTCATCAACTCAAAATTGTACTACCTAGCCTCGCAATGTCTAAGCCAAGTGTTTTTTAAAACTAAGAGCATACACGACACAACTAAAGCCAGCAAGGACCCAGCCTACATGGCCTACAAAAACCAGCATTCAATAAAGAAAAATTCAATGGTGGCAATGGTAGCCACACACACTAAAGTAACCAACCAGGGATCAACAATTAGGGAGCCTAAAACCCTAGCTCACAAAGCTACCAACTCTAGCACCCAAGTAACCAACCTCCCTACATTTGCAGTGGCCATAGTGCAAGCCACTCCAAGGTCCAACTTTGAGTGCAAAGATCGCTCAAAGTATATGTTGTTTCCACTGAGATCCTTAGAGTTTTTGGATCAACCACTGAAAGCTAGGTAGATCCAACACAAGCAAGTGTTTGAGGATGCTCATAACCAACATGATAGGTACTGCGAGCTGCTAAGGGATCCCACCTTAGTAGCACCAAATGAGCCCTCGGTTTCATAGCACTTCAAGCTAGACCATTTCTATCATTACCACTATATGTCTGGTCATAACATGGGCTTTTATTGGACTTTTCAGGATGATTTGCAAAGGATGATAGATAGGGGTGAATTGGTGCTTACCACGGCAAACCAGTCCAACATGGATGACATTGCCTATGTCATCAACATCATCAGTGTGGACAATAGTCTGAAACTAGCACAGCAACCTTTTATGGTCTGAGTGACTTTCGATAAGGCAAGGGTCCCCTCAGCCTCCATGCATTCAAGGCCCCCTTCATTGTTAAAATGCCATCTTAGGCACCCACAACACCCTTTGTGATCAGGGTCCTATAGCAGTCATCCACTATAATATTAAACTAGCATCACACATCCGCTACAATGTTAAACTAGTAGAAACCATTTGCTATAACATTAAACTAGCAGCAATTGTCCACTACAACATTAAACTACCATGTTGAAACAATAGTTGCTAAACCATCGTTTGTTGTTAGGATGCCACAACATGCTGGCCCCTCATCTACTTGAAGCCCGATAGTAGGCAATGTCTCGATCCTTTCTCATCTAAGGGCCAACCCTACCAACAACATAGGTAGACCTACTAGTGGCAATGCAAGAGGTTGAATGAGTGCCTCAAGGGTGAAATGGCTAGGCAATAATGAAACCAAAGAATTCTTGGTCCACCGAAGCTATTCCCTATACTTACAATCCCCATGATCAAAGCGAAGGCCACAACCAGCAATTAAAATCAAATACTAAGGCCCCTAAACAAGCCAAGAAAACCAAGCCCAAGTCCCCTCCACCAAAGGTTCATCTCTTGGGATGCATGGAGAAAGTCAAGGCCAACATAATAGTCAATGGAAAGGACTTTGCAAATGTACTAGCCCAAGTTAAATGAACACTTAAGTAGAAAAACACAATGTTGAGCCTATATGACCTGGTCATGACCTCATCTACTTACTAGGAAGCACTAGCAAGGGTGTTTGCCTCCATTTCCATTACAAAGGACATCCCTGCAAATGAGAACACCATCCATGTAGTGATGTTGCCCCTTGTTTCATAGGAATTGGGTCCAACATCCCTAGCATTTCGCAATGAGGCAATCAAGGTAAACTCCAAACAAGGGGAGGTCATCATAGCATCCATGTGAAACACCACAAAAATTTGAGTTATTGCTTCTCAATTACAAATTTGGCTAAGTGTTAGAAGGATAACACAAGTTGTAGAAATTTTTCAAAGTGTCTTGCTATGCTCCCATTCCCCCTACTATACTCCTGAGCATAGCAGCATTCAGTAGCTAGTTTGCATGAGTGTCAAGCCAAAATTTTTCAAGCTAGCTCAACATGAAAGAGGCATTTGGTATATTTTTTAACCCCTGAAGCTACCCCTCCTACTACACTCTTGAGCATAGTTGGGGTAGCAAGAGCAAGGACTATAATTTTTGCCAAATTTTTCTAAGTATCCATGCTACATCTTATCTCATCCTACTATGCTCATGAGCATAACAAGCATAGTAGCACTGGACTTTAGCTTTTTGCAAAATTTGCCTAACTGTTGTGTTACACTCCAGAGTGTCGCTAGCATAGCAACAAGGAGCTACCTCCAAAAGCTTCTAGAGCTTAACACAAGCTTTCATTCTAGCTCCAGCACTTCTCTAGCAAGCAAGATCAACAACTTGCACTCTTTTTGTATCCCCCTTTATGTCCCAAAATTGTACCTATGCTTAATCCCACTCAAAATAGAGGAGAATGTAGTATCAGAGCATAGCCTCCAAATTACACTATTTTACATTATTCACAAGTACATTGTGGTCTTAGCGCATGTAGTCTCAGTAGCATAGCCATAGTTTGGCAGTCTCTCGGGGTCTAGTGGAGCATACTAGAGTGTGGCACTAGTTGCTCCTATAGAAACGTAGCAAAGGTCACCTACCACACTACCATATGGCACCCAATCCACATTTTTGGCTAACCCTAGTCCTATAAATACCCCTAGACCCCCAACATTTTAGTTGGGGGGGTGGGGGTGGGGGCAATTAACACTCTCATTTGGAATTTGGCATTTTGGCATCTTGGCACTTAGCTCCATGGCTGAATGAGACCCAGAGCACACCACACCGATAGAGAGGCATACCTGCACTGCACGGTACATTGCAGCCTTATTGTAGCCCTGTAGAACACCACATGGTATACTGCAGAGGCCAACCTGGTCAGCATGGTTCAACATAGCAAATGCTAGACTTCATGGCCCAATAGCACGAAGACTATGACTATGCTCCCACTATGCCTATTGTATAATTTGTACCTTCTAAGATCCTTTTGAAGGTAACTATGCTCCCATTTAGGATGGCGTTCCATTTCTCTCTCCTATTTCTAACATTTTCTTATATTTTTCTTGCATATTTTCACATTTTTTCATGCATCATCACACTATACTATGCTTAGGCGATAGTCTGCATAGGTTGACACCCTTGTTTTGGTCAAAACCTTTAGCTACGCTCGCCCCCATTTCATGGCTATGCTCTACACTTAACATCATGTATCATTACACATCACTTGCATTTGCATTTCAACTAACCATGACACCTCTTGATTACACCCACTACCCTAGTTGCAATCAACAAAGTCCCTATTCAATTGATAACACCATTTAGGATGCTCCACCTTTGTTTCTAGTAAGGCCCTCACACAGAGGCAAGATTAAGGCTATGCATCTGTTGACCCCTCAATGATTCCAACCACTGACACTTTTGATCACTATAGTTTTTAAAGCTAGAAAGAGGGCCTCACCATTTCCTTTTGTATTTTTGATTATTGTCCTACATGCTCTCTCCACTATCAGTTGATGTAGATTGTACCCAATCATCAGTTCCCCTAAAACCTTGCTGGACAAAAGCCAAAGCACATCTTTGGTACTTAACCAAAATTTTGGACACTCGAGTGAGTGCAGTTAGCTCTTAGCATAGAGAGTATAGCCAACTCTAGCATAGTGAGCGTAGCACTAGAGTTAGCCATTTTTAGCAATTTTCATAATTAGCATTTTTTCTACATTTCCATACTTAACATTGTTTTTCATTTTCATACTTAGCATTTTTTATTTTTTATTTTGCATTTTCATACTTAGCCAAATTTTTGCAATTTCATACTTAGCCAATTTTCTATAGTTTTACACTTAGTCAATTTTTTGTAGTTTCTAAACTTAGCCATTTTCTGTTATTGGTAGACTTAGGCATTTTTCTGTAGTTTTCAAAGTTGATCATTTTTTGCAAACAATAGCTCTCATAACTTGGTCTATGAACATGAATCTAGATCAACCTTTCACATTGGTATCTAACACATTTGACACCACGATCCACACAAAGCATGTCATGCTAAGCCATGAACAATATAATTTTGTTTGTGCCAAAATCCAAGTAGGATTACCAGTGGATTGCTTTGACTTGGAGGAAAAATAGAACTACAAACGAGTCCACTAAGATGGAAGGGAGCACGACCCCTCCTTTTTTAACATAATCCCACTCATGGATTCCTACAACCAACTATTGTCCCAACTCACATGATGCAAGGATGACCTATGAGGAAGCCTCATAAGAGGAAGAAGATGAGTTCAAGGCCTGCTCTAAACGTGAGATCCCCCTCTACATCATCTTCCAACAACCGCTTCCTAGTATGGCCCCTCCTCAATTTGGTTCACCTATCCTCTCCAAGATGGTGACGGTGCCAATTTAGCCTTCCTTGGAAGCAACCACTACATTTTCAAAACCCTATGCTCATGTAGCAGCCATCTTAATGCCCCAAATAATTTAGACATTCTATGTCTTACTTATCTCATTAGTGCCCTTGGCATCAATCCAACCCATGTGTGTGTGGCCCACCTTGATCACCATGCCCATCCCTCAGCCAACACATCAACTAAACCCATCCACTATGACATTAAACTGGAAACAACCATCCATTATGACATTAAATTAGCAACAATCATCTGCTATGATGTTAAACTGGCAAACTCTACAATAAACAATTTGATCCTATGCTATGAAACCAACACAAGCCCAACCAATGCAACCAACTAGCACATCCCTAAGCTTGGATCAATCATTCTAGCTGATCCAAAGTTTGACAGAGGAGATCAACTAACTCAAAGCTACCTCCTCCGAAACCATCAAGGTGGTGGACTTCTACCAAGATAAGCCCATAATTCCTACAGTGCCACCTAGCTCTCCCAACTAGGGTCCAACTATCTCAACTCACCAAGTACAATGGTAAAAGGAACCCAAGACACACTTGGTCACATTTCGATCCAATTTCTTTCTCCTTGAAGCTTGGCCACATGCCATCATGCACGTGTTTCCCATGTCACTCATTGACAAGGCCTTAGACTAGTATCGCATGCTACCCAAGGCCTTAATCTCTTCTTTGAAGGATCTCATAAGCTAATTTATGACATGCTTCACGTATAGCCTAAAGCTTGAAGCAACCCTCGACCAACTCATGCAAGTTAAGTAGGGGCCCCTAGAGCCTGTGCCAAAATTTCTCCAATGCTGGAGCACTGCATTGAGCAAAATGCATGAACCACTAGCAAATATGCATCTACTAACCATCTTCAAGGGTGCAATGAATGACTTTATCAAGTCCAAACTATATTACTTGGCCTCGAAGTCTATTAGTTAAGCCTTTTCCTAAATGAGAGGAATAGAAGAGGTAGCCCAAGATAGTAACGACCTAGCCTATGTGGCCTACAGAAACCAACATGCACATAAGAAAAATGCAATAGTGGCAATAGTGGCAAAAATTAGAAAAGCAACCAACCAAGGCCTAAAAACTAAGCAGCCCAAGGCCCTAGCTCACAAAGCTACCAACTCACCTACATTGGTAGGGGCTACCCCAAGGCCCAACTTTGAGCACAAGAATCACTCAAAGTATACATCGTTATTAATGGAACCCTCGAAACTACTGGAGCTACTCTTGAAAGCTAGGAAAATCCAATACAAACATGTATCAGAGCTTGCCCATCAAAAACATGATAGGTATTGTAAACTACTGAGGGACCCCACCTCAATAGTACCAAATGAGCCCCTAGTCCCACACAACACTTCAGGATGGACCAATACTATCATTACCACTAAATGTCTAGTCATAGTGCAAACAACTATTATGCTTTGAAGGATGACCTGAAAAGAATGATAGAACAAGGCCAACTAGTGCTCGATGCAGTAAGCCAATCCAATGCAAACGATGCCCCCTATGTCATAAACTCCATTAGTGTAGGTGGCAAGTCTAAACCTATGCAACAACCTTTTGTGATTTGTGTGCCTCATAGCAAGGCAAGGATCCCCTTAGCCTCCACAAGCAAGAGGTCCTTCTTTGTTATCAAAGTGCCACCTCGAGCACTCATAACACCTTTTGTGGTCAAGGTCCCACAAAAATCATCCACTAAGATGTTAAACTAGCAACCAAACTAATCATTCACTAAGACGTTAAACTAGCATGACACAGCAACAACAACCACTAAGCAACCTTTCGTCATCAAGGTGCCACAACAAGTTGGCCTTGCAACAACTCTTAAACCACTACTTTTCATAAGGATTCTCCAACATGATGGCCCCTTACCTACCTGAAGCCCAACAGTGGGCAACATCTCAGTCTCTCCTCCTTCAAAGGTTGACCCCACTAGCAACCTAGGTAGGTCTACCAAATAGCAATGTAAGAGGACAAATGAACACCTCACAACCCCCATGGCTGAAGCAAAGGCCATAACTAGCAAACAACAATTGAACATTAGGATCCCTACCCCCAAGCAAGCTAAGAAACCTAAGACCAAGTTCCCTCTACGAGAGATTTGTCTCTCAAGCTACATGGAGGAAGTCAAGGCCAACACAATAGTAGACAACAAGGACTTCGTAGCTACACTAACCCAAGTGAAACAAATGCTCAAGCAAAAGAACACAATGTTGAGCTTGTACAAGCTAGTCATGACCTCATCTACTCACCACCAAGTGTTGGACTAGATGTTGGCCTTCATTCTTATTACAGAGAACATCCCTATAGATGAGAACACCATCTGTGCAATGATGTTACCCCTTGCACCATAGGAATCAAGTTCAACATCCCTAGCATTTCATGACAATGTGGTTAAGTCCAAACTCGAATGAGGGGAGGTCACTATAGCTTCACTATCCATTACCATATGTGTTGGGTAATGTAAAATCTGCACAGTGCATGTCGATGATGGTGTAGCAACAAACATAGTCCTATACTCTATCATCAACAAGCTAGCCCTGGTAGACGAAATCAAGCCAACCAAAATTGCATGTCTCAAATCCTTCAAAAAATCACATGTCACCATTAGGGATACAATAATCTTATCCTTCATGGTAGGAGAGAAATTCTCCACCAATGCAAATTTTACTATCATAGAAAAGATGCCAAGCTTCAACCTAATCCTGGGTAGGCCTTGGCTAGCTCAATTATGGATTGTCTCCTCTTCCATCCACCAAGAAGTCCACCTTCTATATGAAGGTGGTCAAGTTATCATCCACAGTGATAATGCCTCCTCTCCAGCCATCCACAACATAGACATGGGGCAAGTGTTGGAAGTGGAGTTTCTTGATGATGCATCTACAACAACCAACACAATGCATAAGGCTAACACACTCGAATGAGCAGTTGAAGTTAATAGCCTCCTAGAGGATCCTAGCCCCTACACATCCCCTAATCCAAACTAGATTAGGAAACAACTACCATATCAAGGCACTCCCTTAGCAAAAAATGCACCAGGGGCCTACCTACCCCTTTCCTTCACTTGCCATGCATTTTTTACTTTCATTTGCATTGCACTAGCCTATGCATTTACATTTTTCCTGCTCACTTAGATCATGCATTTCATTTTGTTCATGTGTTTTTTGCTTTGTTAATGCATTCATCTATTTAGCTTACACATTGCATTTGAAATAGATGTGCACTTTCATTGGCTTCTTGAGCACTTGCAACTAGTGTAACATTTGATGCATTTGCAACATCTTTGCATCCAGCACTTGTGGCATCCTCACATCTAGAATTTGCATTTGCATGTCATGTTGTGTGGTTTTCTTATCTTCTCAAAGTTTTGTTTGTAGGATGAATCCTCAGAGGTAGTCATGCCAAGATTCATCTCATCGCAGTAGCAACTTCTCACATCATTTCAATGTGCATGATTAGACTAGTTAAGCCACTCAAGAGTGCACATCCCCCTCATCCTATTATATCCTAAGCACATCCACTCCTTCATTCCAATAGCCTCTCATCCCTCACATCCTCATGATTACACATCCCTATGATGCATACACACTATGACACATATGGCATTCTCTTCATGTCAACTATAGAACCCAAGGTAGACATAATACAACTTGTCCCGTAGGGAGCCTCTATTGGCTGGTCAAGGCCTAAGCAAACGTAATGCAACTCATCCTAGGGAGGAAACACCTATCCTATAGATGTGACATGATTGCATCAAAGCAAAGCCCATCTACTAAATGGCCCACACCTTGCATCTAGCATTCAACAATAAGCTAAACCCAACAGAGGTTTCCCTTGTAACAAAGGAAAGAAAAAAAAATTAAAAATGAAAAAATAAAAAAAATAAAAAAATAAGAATGGAAAAAATTACATCCCCATTAAAATCAAAAATTTTATAGTTTCATAACTAGCCCATCCTTGGATCGACTTTCACTCTCTCTCATGAGTACTCTAATGAGAGGTCAATGTTTCAGGGGCAAGCCACTTCATGCCATGATCACCGTCAACCATGCTAACTTCACATCTTGCATCATGATACACTATTTTTATTTCATCTCCTCTACTCACATTTCAACTCCCTAACATTGCTTACATCCTTTGCCCTCAGCATACCCCTACCCATAGCACTCTTGAACATGGTGGAATGACACTTGATCTAGTGTCGATGAGTGATGTTGGTGCCACATCTACTATGGTGTTTTGTGATTTTTTGTTGATGTACCTTGAGCTACTCCTCCAAAAATCAACAAAGAGGGGCCAACGAAACACCACAAAAATTTGAGCTACCACTTTCTGACTACAAATTTGGCTAAATGTCAGAATGATGACACAAGCTACAAAAAATTTTATGTGTCCTACTATGCTCCCATTCCTCCTACTATGCTCTTGAGCATAGCAACCACAGTAGCACTCTAGTGGCTGGTTTGCATGAGTGTCAAGCTAGCTCAACATGGAATTTGGTAAATTTTCTAACTCCTGAAGCTACCCCTCCTACTATGCTATCAAGCATATCTAGTGTAGCAAGAGCAAGGACTATAATTTTTGTCAAATTTTTCTAAGTGTTCATGATACACCTTGCCTCATCCTACTATGCTTATGAGCATAGCAAGTGTAGTAGCATTGGACTTTATTTTTTTGCAAAATTTGCCTAACTATTATGCTATGCTCCAAAGTGTAGCAACAAGGAACTACCTCCAAAAGCTTCCAAAGCTCAGCATAAGTGAGACCAGCAACTTGCGCTCTTTTTGTACCCCCTCTATTTCCTAAACTTGTACCTACACTTGATCCCACTCAAAAGAGAGGAGAACATAGTCCTGGAGCATAGCCTCCAAATTACACTGTTTTGCACTATTTGTAGGTACATTACAGTCTTAGCACACATAATCTCAGTAGCATAGCCATAGTCTGGCAACCTCTCAGGGTCCATTGGGGCATACCAAAGCATGGCACCAATTTCTCCAGTAGGAGCGTAGTAAAGATCAGCGTAGCCCCACCTACCTCACTAGCACATGGCATCCGATCTATAGTTTGGGCTAACCCTAGCCCTATAAATACCCTTGGATCCCCAACATTTTAGTGAGGGGTAGTTGGCACTTTCATTTAGCATTTGGAATTTTGGCATCTTAGCACTTAGCTCCATGGGTGAATGAGACCCAGAGCACACCATAACAATAGAGAGGCATACCTACACTGTATGATATATCGTAGCCTCATTACAGCCCTATAGAACACCACATGGTACACCACAACGATCAACCCAATAGGCATGGTTCATCATGGTGAGTGCCAAACTTCATAGCCTGACACCACTGAGACTATGATTATGCTTCCACTATGTCTGTTGTCCACTGTGTGCCTTCTAAGATCCTTTTGGAGTTAACTATGCTTCCATTCAAGGTGGTGTTCTATTTCTCTCTCCTATTTCTAGCATTTTCTTGCACTTTTCTTGCATCTTTTCACATTTTTTCACATGTCATCACATTGTACTATACTCAAGGAGTAGTCTCCATGAGTTGACATCCTCGTTTTGCTTGAAACCCTTGGCTACACTCACCCCCATTCCTTGGCTATGCTCTACACTTAGCATCATGAAATACTACTTTAATACTTAGTATCATTTCATGTCACTTACATTTGCATTTCAGTTAACCATGTCACCTCCCAATTGCACCCACTACCCCAATTACGATTGGCAAAGTTCCTATTCAATCAACAAGATCATTTAGGATGCTTCACCTTCATTTCTAGCAAGGTCCTCATGTGAAGGCAAGGTTAAGTTTTTGCATCCATTGACCCCTTGGTGATTCTAGCCATCAATGTTTTCAGTCGTTACACCATGTTCATCACCATACGCATTGGGCAATGTAAGATCCATAGGGTGCACATTGATGATGAAGCAACAACAAATGTAATACCGTACTCCATCATTGACAAACTTGGCCTCGTAGAGTAGATCAAACCAAAAAAACTACATGCCTAAAATCCTTCAGTGGATCATGCATCACTCTTAGGGGCACAATAACCATAGCCTTCATGGCAGGGGAGTGGTTCCCCACCACAGTCAAATTCACCATCATAGAGGAAATGCCCAGCTATAACCTATTATTGGGTAGGCCTTGGCTGGCCCAGTTATGAGCCATCTCTTCTCCAATTCACCAAGAGATCCACCTTCCATACGGAGGTGGTGAAGTTATCATCCATAGTGACAACATTGCTTCTTTGACCATCCACAACATAGAAATGGAGCAAGGGCCAAAGGTGGCATTCCCTAATGATGCACCTACAGTAGAAAATGCAACACCTAAGGCTGATACACCTGAATGAGTGGTGGAAGCCAACAACCTCCTAGATGACATTTTGTGGGCAAAACCACCTCCTAATCCACACTAGATTAGGAAACAACTATCCAACCAAGGTATGCCCTTAGTCCAAAATGTGCTAGGCACTTGCCTACCCTTAACTACTACATGCCATGTAGTTTTTACTTTTGCTTGGATTGCATTTGTTTACACATTTATGTGTAGCCTACTTGCTTAGATTACACATTGTTTCGCATTGTTTATGCATTCTTTCACCTTGTTTGTGCATTTATCCACTTAGCCTATGCATTTTCTTGTTTAACAAAAAACATCAAAACACATAAAAATCATAAAAGCCAAATCACAAAAACATCAAGGCCCACCATGGCATTAAACTGGCAACATGTGGCCTAAAATGACCTAAGACTAGCAACACTCTTAGCCTGGAATGGCCCAAAACTATCATTGTGGCCTACTAAGGCCTTAAACTAGCAATGCACAACCTGCCAAGGCCTTAAACTTGCAATGCATGGCCCATGATGGCCTTAAACTAGCATCTCTAGCCCTGAATGGCCTTAAGCTATCAATTCCCTTACCATGGCCTGAAATGGCCTTAAACTAGCAATCAACATGCAGCCCACCAAGGCCTTAAACTAGCAACACATGGGGTCTAGAATGGCCTTAAACTATCCCTGTAGCCTAGAATGGTCTTAAACTACTACTTTTAAAATTTTATCACATTACTTCTCTTGCATTTTTGCACATTAACTTCATTTAAATAGGTGTTTCTTGATGTTTTTTAGTCAATTTTGCAAGATTTTGCAAGAAAACAACACAGGTATGCACAAGCATAGCTAGCATGTAGCATTATACTATCACTGAAGCAAGGTAAGCACTTGTTTGTCATGATGCTAAAATTGGCATAGTAGCCTGCTATGACTATAAACTGGCATAGTTCATTTGCCATGACTCTAAAATTGGCACAATGGTCCGCTATAACTATAAACTGGCATAGCATATTTGCCATGATGCTAAAATTGGCACAACAATCCACTATGACTATAAAATGACATAGCATTCATCCACTACAATGTTAAATTCACACACAATAGTCTGCTAGGATTATAAACTAACACAACATGGTTTGCCAAGAACTTAAATTAGGTTCACAATCTACTAGGACCTTAAACTAGCAAAGCCATGATTTTCCAGGACCTTACATTGGGTTCGTGGTCCACCACCAATCCATCTTTCCATCCTCCTGCAAGTGAGTAAGCANGTAAGCAAGCATCCCTCTTGTCCCCCCCCCCCCCCCCCCCCCCCCACCTTGCTACACTACATGGGTGGGCATATTGGTCTTTTTGAACACCTACAACTGGCGTAGCCTTCAAAGCACTTAAAACATCTTCACCCCTAGCACTTTGATTTGCATTTTCACATTTTGTGATTTTCTTATCTCCTCAAAGTTATGTTTGTAGGACAAAGCCTTGAGGTGGTTGTGCAAAGACACATCTCATCATAGCAACAAGTGACAACATTGCTCCGATGTGCATGATTAGACTAGCTAAGCCTCTCAAGAGTGCACAACCCCCTCACCTTGTTATAGCCTACACACATCCACTCCCACATTTCGATACCCTCTCATTCCCTACATAGACACAATTGCAAACCCCTCTAATGCATACAGGTCATGACCACATGGCACCCTCTTCAAGTCATGTCAAACCATAGAACCCAAAGTGGATGTAACATAAGTCATCCTATGGGGAGCCTCTATTGGCTAGTTAAAGCCTAGGTAAATGTAACACAAGTCATCCTAGGGAGAAAACACCTATCTTACAGACATGATGTGGTTTTGCAAGCATCAAGGAAAACCCCATCTTGTGGCACGCAACTCACTAAATGACAAGCACCTTGCAATTAGCATTTAGCAATGTGTAGAGCCCCAAGCAGGCTTGCCACAAAAACCAACAAAAAAGCAAGGAGCGAAAAAACAAAAATAAAAGAAAAATAAAAAATAGCAAAGCAAAGAGTAAAGAGATGAAATGCATGTCCCCAAGTAATCAACAACATTGTAATTTTACAACTAGCCTAGCCTGAATCCACACCCTAACCCTCTTATGAGAGCTCTGATGAGAGGTCAACTATTTCAAGGGCAAGCCACCATGATGCCATGGTCATTGCTAGCCATGATGACTCCACATTCTCATATTATAACATCATATTTACACTCATCTTTCCTTTCCCCTAGCATATCACTTATGCCTTTTACTCCTACCTACACCTACCATCCCAACATACCACTACCCACAACACTCTTGAGCATGGTGTAGCAACACCCAATCTAGTATTGATAAGTGATGTTGGTGCCAAGCCTACTGTGATGTTTTGCAGTTCTTTGCCGATGCCTCTCAGGACACTCCTCTAGATGTCAACAAAGAGGGGCCAATGAAACACCACAAAAATTTGGACTACAATGTCTAAATCGCAAATTTTCCTAAATGTCTGCACAAGGCCAATTTCTGCAAATTTTTCTAAGTGCTGGAACTATGCTCTCCACTACCCAGAGTGTAGTCAACCTCTCATGGAGAGAATAGTTAGCATTTTCCAAAAAGTTTCTAAGTGTTAGCATGAAGATAGTTTTCATAGAAATTTTTCTAAGTGTTGGGACTACACTCACCCCCAATCGAGAGCATAGTCAACCTCCTACAAAGTGTAGACAACACCAAACACCAGTTTTGCAAATTTCTCTTAGTGCTAAGCTAGCTGCCACATGCTACAAATTTTCTAAGTGCTGAGACTACACTCTCCACTACCTTGGAGCATAGTCAACTGGAAGCTATATTTTGCAAGAATTTGTCTAAGTATGGGGACTATGCTCTCCTCCAGTCTAGAGTGTAGTCAACCTCAAACACCACTTTTTGCAAATTTTTCTAACTATTGTGACTACGCTCTCCCCCAATCCAAAGCGTAGTCAAGCATAATCATGCAAAATAGCCTCCAAAGACCTCCACAATGTAGCATTGGCATGCAACTTAGCTCCAACACACCTTCAGCAACAACATGCATCTTTTTTTCATCCTCCTTCATCCCACAATTGTAACTACGCTTGACCCCATTCTAGATAGTGGATAGTATAGTCTTGAAGCGTAGTATCCAAAAGTTGCATTTTTCTATATTTTTTAGGTACACTACGATCTTCTCGACACATGCACATGTAGTTGGCAATGTAGTCATATTCTCGTAGCCTCGGAAAGTTTATCAAAGTAGAATAGAGAATAATATCACTTGCCTCAATGGAGAGCATAGTTGGGTTATAGCATAGTCCCAACTACCCCACTACCACGTGGCAATCTCTCCACATTTTGGGCTAACCCTAGCCCTATAAATACCCTATACCCCCAATGTTTTAAGGGTTGGAAAATCTGAAGCACGATTAGCATTTTGACATTTTGGATGAATGAGATCCAAAGGCACAATAGTTTGGCATCTTGGCATTTTGGGTGAATAAGATCCAAAAGGCACACCAACAAACCAGAGAGAGGTAGAGTTGCAAATGACACAGCCCCACCATACCCTAGCAGAACACCACCATCCATGGTACACCGCAATGGCCAACTCGATAAGCACTGACACCATAGTGAGTGCCAAACTTCACAACCTGACACCACTGAGACTATGACTACGCTCTCCACAATGCTTGTTGTACATCACGTACCTTCTCAATCCCTTTTGGAGTTAACTACACTCAACCCCATTTGGGGTGATGTTCTATTTCTCTCACCTACATTTTTCATGTTTTCTTTGCATTTTTCACTATTTTTATGTGTGGTCACATTATAGATATGCTTGGATAGCAATCTTCGCTTGACAACACCCTCACTTTCGTCGAAGCCCTTGACTACACTCCCCCCTCAGGCATCCATTGACACCATCAATGCATTGAAACCATCAACACTGTTGACACATTGACATTGTCAACACCATTAACACCACAAACACCGCTTAAACACTTAGCATCATTTGAAATTGCATTCCGTAAGTCCCTGTTTGATAGACAAGATCATTCAAAGCATCCCGTCTCTACCTCCAATAGGCTCTTGTGTGGACTCAGGGTTAGGCTATGCATCCATTGATCCCTCAATGATTCCATCCATTGACATTTTCAATCATTACAAGCACATATGGACATTTCTCACCATTGGTAGTACAAATGGTTATGGGTTCCATGGGATCTGTAGTGCCTGCAAATCCAAATAATAATCCACATCCTCGCTATGCATGCCCCACATCCACAGTTGCATCCAATTCAAGCCCAACCTTGGTTTCAAGGCCCATTATGGAAAATCCAATACTTGTAGTAACAAACAAGCAAGAATGTGGTAGCAATTACGCAGTGGTGGGCCTGTAGATGTAAGTAATGATGACAATGATTACATTAATCATGATGGTGAGTTGTAGTGGGCATTATGTGGAATGTGGTGGCTATTTTTGGTGATGGTTTCACAGGTAGTAGTGGAGAGTTATGGTAGATATTTGAATGGCATAGGTGTTAGTAGCAACCAAGGGGAAATAAACAATGTCTCTGGGACATAGAGAAAGGGGGGAGAGATTCGGTGGCCTTCTCCCTCTCCAACAGGGTAGCATTAGATCCTGGGGGGGTCCAGCCAGAAACTCTCAGCATTGTAATAGGCTTTTCTTTTCCTTCAGCTTGCAAGTGATGGTAGGTGCACAGCTAGTAGCAGTGAAGATGCACAGCAGGTGCAAGATGTAGGATGCACGTAGTGGCAGTAAGCAACTGGGAAACCAAGAGGCAGTGGTTTCCTTCTTCTCTTTTGGTGCATGTTAGTAGATGGTAAGCAGGCACGTGCAGCCGTGTGACGAGTGGTAGGCTTCCTATTAGCAACAAGCACATGACAGGAAGCAAACATGTGGCATAGAGTTATGGTAGATTGGTGCTGGCATGCAAACTTCAGCAACAGTAGGTAAAGAGTCTCTCTACCTCCTTTTATCCTAGCAGAAGCCACGCATTGACATTGGCACAGGGGCAATGAGGGGCATAGTGCAGGCAGTGTCTGGAGTTGCAGCAAACCATAGTAGACATTGGGGCCAATCTCTCTCTCATCAGGGGCCAGCCAAGGAAACCAGCAGGTGATGATTTCCTTCTTCTTTTTGGGGGGTTGCAGTAGGTAGCCTTTTCTCTCTCCCTAATTTGTGATTGCATTGCAATCAATGTACATACAAAAAGTAGTTAGCAGCAACAACTATGGCAGGTAGTCAATGGGCACTCCCAGCAACAAAAAATTGATAGCAGTAGTGGGGCACTAGGGAAAATTTAATTTTTGTAGTTAACTATTGTATTTGCATTTAGTCTTGGAATTCAAGAATATTGTCAATTTAAATTCCCCAACTTTCAATTTAATTTGCTTTACTTTTTGAATGTCACATAGCCCTTTTCAATTGAGACTATTCCTAGGTTTCTGTACCCATACGAGAGGCACCCTAGGCAATAGTCTCCTCAAATGAGTTTTTCCCCAAGTGTTGTTGTAACCAAAATTTATGCATCAACAATAGTTATTCAATACCTAAGGATAGATGAAAAAATGAAGGTAATAAGCAAAATCCCCTATGCTAGTATTCTTGTTGATCTCATGCATGGAATGGTTTGCATTAGGTTTGATATCCATATGTACTAAGAGCTATAAGCATGTTTATGTCAAATATTGAAAAGGAATAGTAGATGGCTATTAAAATAATTCTTAAATATCTTCAAGGTACCACTAATTTTTCCATTTGTTATAAGAAAAGTTTCTTTGGATTGCATGGCTTTATGGATGTTGATTGGAAAGATGATCTTAATTGTTAAAAATCTAAAATTATGTTTATTATTAGTTGGATCATCAAGAGATAAAGCTATGTTGCATTATCAACAAGTGAAGCAAGTATGCAACAACTTTTTAAGTAAGAAAAGAAGTGATTTGGCTCTAATAATTAGTCAAAGATTTTGGACAAGAGGAATAAAACTCTTATAATAACTAAAGTATTATTTTCTTATCCAAGAATCCTAGGTTCTTTGTAATGATCAAGCATATTGAAATTCATTACCATTTTATACTAAATCAAATTGAAAATGGAAAGATTTCTCTCATGAAGTTTTCTACATTAGAAAATCTAGCATACAAGTTGACTAATGCTATTCTTGTGGACAAGTTCAACTGGTGTAGAAAAGAATTTAAATTGGAAAATTGTGAAATGTAATGGTTACTTTTAGTTATAATACCTTAAAATAAACAACAAGTTGTAGAATTGTAATGAGTGTTGATTATTTTAATAAACCTGCAAAATAATATGTAACCATTATTGTAGGTATAATGCATTTCAACTTAGAAACTTGCAAAATATGTAATTGATGTTGCAAGTGTGTATTAAAATTAGCATAAAGTCTATGTAACAAAAATATCTAATTTGGCCATGAATAATTATGAATTGTAACTTCATAATTAAGTGTTATCTAAATAAGTCATTGTATCCACCATAAAAGTGGTTACTTAAGTGGTTATTAAACGCAAGTCATCAAGCATTAAGCTATTGAATGTATTCTCTTTTCTTATAATACTTGGTTTAATTTGAGGCTTGCTAGAAGTTAGAGCTACTTTCATATACTTTCCTATGGTAATCTTTTGTGTATTTCTTCTAATTTATGATTGTCACTCTATTTATGTTGCTTTATTTTTTATTCTAATTTTGTACTTAATTAAAGTATAAACTAATAATACATGGACCTATAAATGAGTACCGTTTGCATGGCAAAGCTCTAAATGTTAAAGAGATTAATTAAGTTTTTGAGTAATATTCTATAAGAAAAACTTTCTTATATTCTATGGTGGGAAATTCACATCACTTTGAATACATATAGTTAAAGTGTAACAATCCTTGGTACAAAATTTATATGAAAACAAATATTTCCTAAGAAAAATGAAAAGAAACAAAGCTTTTTATTTTCTTGATGAGATGTTGATTCAAGAGACGTGTAGTGATAGATAAGGTATTGTGAAATGGTTATAACTGACTAGCATCTGAGGATAAATTTGTGGTAACTATTGAAAATAAATTCATATGGATAGTGAAAGAATTGATACATTCAAAATTATATAGATGAATAATTCATACTCTATGTGGGTCATGTTGAACATATGCTAAGCAACCTTGTTTAAAATGGTGGGTTTGAAACAACAAATTTTTGCATAATGAATTTTTTTGCATTTATAAAATAATAAATTAATAATTTACTAACAAGATCTTTAAATAGAAACCTAGTTCATTTTTAATATTGAGTAATAGATTTTTTAAAAATGTAACCAAATTTTAGTAAATCATTAATAATAATGCTTTTATCCCATCTATGATAGCATTACAATTAACAAATTTGAAAGATTTAACATTGTAAGCTATCTACCTAACTAGAAAAACCTTTTCACAAATAAAAATTCAATTTTTTCTTGTAAATCACTATCCTAATTTTTAAATGTAAGTCCAGGAAGTAAAAGAGAGTCCAAGAGTATATCTTCATAAAAACATTGTAAAACTTGCAATTAAGAACACACCTCCATTTACCTAGGAGCTAAAAGTTTCAAGACTACATAAAAGCTGCATTTATCACATGCTTTTGTCTCCGTCTTGATGATAAGATAACTCGTTACTTTTTAGCCGGCCTTACGTTGGTCTCAAGTCAAGTCATCATTACCCTAGAAGTACATGATGTTACTTGCATTCAAGTTGCAAATAGACAAACCCTCCTTTGCTCCAGTCATTCACAACTTCTTCCCATTCATCAATTGCAAATGCATCTACAATGTGAAAAAATCTTGCAGATTTAACCTTTCCAATATGGTTTTCTATCAAAGTCTCAAAGATAGATTTCACAAACTTTGAGATGGTCTTCGCCAACTGCATTTTCCGATTACCATTCTTTCCTTTCTGGAATTCCTCCAAATTGTTCATGAACTGCACTTTCATTGTGTCAAATGCCCCATCCTTGTTAACAATGTCTTTCACTTCCTCCACGGAAGGAAAGTACAATGCCCCATCCTTGTTAACAATGTCTTTCACTTCCTCCACGGAAGGAAAGTACAATGGCAAGTTGAATGGCAAGTTGAATGTTTCTAGCTTATCCTCTACCAACAATGTCTGCAAATTAACAAATGTTAACAGTAACTTTAGTATAAGACATCTGCAACCGTTTTCAAAATATAGTAGAGTGCAGAAATAGAGTTAGCATATCGGATTGTTATTTGGGTGGGACCCTGGATACCATATCTTGAAATGCTTGATTGAATAGTCTTCTAATTGCTTCTCCTGTGCCATTCTTAAAAGGATCCTGTGACTCTCTTCCTGCAATCAGCAAAACCATTTGGCCCTTGCTAACGACTGCTTTTCCACGTGCTTGCAGAAAGCTCAGAAAATCTGACTCAAACTGTGCTGCATAAGCTGTTGCCACTTGTGGTTTTGTTTATTCACTGAAATACACGCTGTCTGGGTTCCATGCACTTGAGTTTTTGTCAATCACAAGATCAGGTAGCTGCTTTGACAGATCAACCCTTTTACAGTGGCCATCCATAAAACTTTAAAAAAAGATGAAAAAACAAAGGAAAAAAAACCCGCAAAGTTGTCACCAATCTCTCCAAAGTGTAAAACAATAAGGATTATTGAGAATTGTTGAAGTGTTTTTTTTTTTTTTTTTTTTTGCCCCCCTAAATTTTACACTAATAACCTAAGGGTGTTCCATCAGGTGGAAATAGGTTCTTGTTACTAAACTATACCTGTGCGATCCACTGAAGAGCCACAGAAGAAAAAGCAAAATGGAGACTATTTTCTGGAAAAAGTCTACCATAAAAGGAGCCAGCAACCCCTGCAGTGAAAACTCTATTGGTCTTCACCAAACTGTCTTTAGATTCATCATCAGAGAGGATCCCAAAAAGGTTATTGAAATCATTAGACTGGAGATCATTGAAAAATACTAGCAACTGAGGGTCAGGATTGATTCGACTTGCTATAAATCCTTGCTTGAAAGCCTTCACTATCATTTTTGCAGCAGTGATGGAGTTCTTTCCACTTGCACAACCCAAATCAGCAATATGGATTGTCTGGTATTGCTTGCCATGAATTTTGGCAGTTTGAAAAGCACTTTCTTCGATATAGTCCTTCGCAAATTCCGTAGCCTGTGCCTAACAAAAGCATAAACAAAATCAATAATATTGGAACAATTTTAGAGGATTGACTATGAATCAGCAAAAGAATGCGGAAAACAGAATGCAAGATCTTGCCGGAAAAACAGCATTTTGATGGTAACTGTCATCCCCTGAGCCGTCCTTCATTTTTAACTCTTGAATGATGCTGCTGCTGATTCTTCTGCACCTGCAAAGCCATGGCAGTTCTTACCCCAAAACCGCAACAAGCGCTCACAATAGTGACAATACTGCAGAACTTAACTTTCCAATACTAACTACTAAGCACTGCATGCATTATATACGGTAGTTTGTGCATTCAAATCTCTGCAAACCTGTTCATACAAGTCTGTCTTCAGCATTATTATACGTATTTCTGATGGGAAATCCCATGTGGAACTTCTTGGCCACATAACTGAAGGAATTGGTTGACGGATGGGCAAGGTGGTCTTGTAAAAATCCAATATCACTGTCAGTCTGTCACAATGATAGATAAGCAATATATAACATGATAGCATTTTACCTGCACAGAAGTTACCAACAATAGCATTATCAATACAGTGAATACACAGTTACGCACTGACCGGGTAACGTACCATCGCCAGCAGTCTATTTTAGTCAGTCTATTTTGTAAACAAAATTTGCAAAAGTCTCACAGTAACCGAGACTGGTAACCTACCACGTGACATCAAACTGTAAAATTACTTCGCAGACCACACTCTGAGAATGTGGGAAGGCTTTTTGCTGAGAAGAATACATTTTTCATAAACAGATATAATAGAAAAATTAAAAATTATAAGTCTTTTAATGTGTTGAAAGATTTCAAAAGTTTTGAACCTTAATATCGTGCTATCTGAAGCTAAAGCGATCACTTATAAAAGAAATTACTTCTTTACACTTTAAAGGTTGACACGGGAATTCAACTCATGATGTGACTGTCTCCAAGAAAAAACGAAAAAGAGATTTTTGCAGCAACTCTGTGACACCATTGAGAGATTTTTTTCAAAAAATTAGAAATATACTAAGTACACAATAAAAAACACATCAAGACAAAAGCTTATAACTTCAAATCAACGACTATTCATAAGTCTGTGTCATATAATTCAATCTGTATCGAGTTCACGTGTTCTAGCGTTAGCTCGTTAAAAATACCACAATATCTATTTTAAAAATTCTATATAGGGATAAAAATTCAAAATCACCTCATTGCCCGCTACCCGATAAATCACGTCTGTATTTAGTATTTACACAACGATCATCCCTCCGTGTTATTCATTGTTTTACCAGCTAACCATGCCAATTTTCACACCATAGATGGGTAAAAAAACATTGTTTTTGGGGATAGGGAATTTGCAGTTTCGAGATAGTCTCTTGGCTTCAACAAAGAAAATGTAATGCAGATAAAAGCAGAGGTTAAGCTTGTAAAGAATGTGGTGTTTTTCGGATCATATTTTGAAGAAACAAAGTCCAGAAGTATGCACAGATTCTACCCTATGAATGTGGATGTATTTAAGTCGGGGAACCATGTAAAATTTATGTTTATTTTTTGTTGCTGCAATATTTTGAATTGGGGAACTTATTCAACCTCCCTTCTAAGTTTTCAATCCTCAACTATCCCTTTAGCATTAGTTGCTACTACTTTCATAGCTAAGAAACAAGAAGATTTGTTCAAGAGACCTATGACCACTAGGATTGACTCTTTACCTATCCAATTGATCAAAGTTTTTGGTGTTGTATGAAAATAGAGCGACTAAAAAAAGATGTGGCTAAAAATAAATTACAAACTTTGTATTAAAAGTTCTTGGTGCTAGAAAGAGGGCCTTCATTTGATTTCTTCACCCAAACCTAGGTGTAAATACTATTTGCATGTTTTAGCCATTATATAATAACGTATTCAGTGGATATGAGCAATTTTGAGTGATTTTCAGCATTTTGAGCCTTACTATCTCGATTCTAGTTTTTCAACATTATCGTTCTTGTCCCATCCACTCTTCTGTGCAGTTAAACCCTGCAAATACACTAGCCTTTGGTTGCCTGAATTCTAAAACTCTGCTCTAGTTTTTCTCTTTTTCCCAAGTGTTGCTATAAATACACTTGGTTAAATACGTTGTAAGCCTGTTAACCACTTGTTCCCAGTGTTGCCTCAAAAACATTGAGACAAGTACGTTGTTGCCAGTTTTCCATTTTTTCAGCATTACGGCAAATATGCTTGGTTTCAGCATTACGGCAAATATGCTTGGTCTCAACTATGTTGCGTCAAATATGTTGTAGCCAATTTTCTATTTTTCTCCAGCGTTGCCTCAAATACACCGGGTTAAATACGCTATGGCCATCTTCCCAGCATTACCACAAAAATGTTGTGTTTAAGATTCAAATTTAATATGCTGTGTTTCCAGTTACGCTATCTCATTCTCTATTTACACTTATAATTTTAGTTTCATTTATGCTACTAGTTTCTACATTATTTTCACATTTACAGTTACAATCATAATCACAGTTTCATTTACGTTATTGTAGTTTTTATACCGTAACAGTAACTGCATGGCACACTACGCCACATTTATGCAGTTGGAGTATTTACACTACATCTACCAATACCTTAGATCTGTGCTATTTTATGCCTTTCGTATTTAACATATTTCCTAAGGACATTATCGACATGGCCTCAAACCAGAATTCCACTAGCATCTATGATGCCAAAAATCCAGCCATTGTTGAACATCATCAAACTCTTAAACATATCTACCAAAATCCCTATATATGAATATAAATGAGGATTATTACAATTTCATCCATGCAAAAATACAAGTTGATTTATGTATCCCTCACAATGAATAGAACTCTAAGTGCTAGCTTAAAATTATCCACTTGAATAGGAAGGAATGCATTTCCTCCCCTTATGACCGACCATATTGAGTTGACAGAACCTATGTGAACATGCTAGCATAATTAGTAGAGGTAGAGGATGAGGTTGAAATGAGTAGATGATGGGGCTTATTATGAGATAGACAGGTACTTAGGTGAGCTTTTACAGTGATTTCTTCCAGAAGTAATCATGTTTAATTTTGTGCCTCCTACCTTTGTAATAAACCAAGTACCCTCTATGACCTCCACAAAATAAGTGTCATAATCTACTTCTCTATTTGCTTTCTTATTTACCTTAGCCCCTTTTATCACTGCACCTCAACCTCCATTAGTAACCTCTTCTATGCCACAAACTTTCACAATTTTGACCAATGTCACTTCAGGAACTTAGGTTCCACACGTTTTTTGTAACTCATTTATTTCTATACTTTGTTTTTTCCCCCATGTGCCAATTCAAACATCACTCTCCATGTTTAACCCCCCTGCAATGATCGTAACACAGCCTCCCTAGTCCCTACCGTTGTCTATTTCATGATCCCAAACCATTCAACCATCTATCCAAACATTAGTGCAGCCTATAAGAGTCCCACAAGGCTTGGATCAAGCCTTCCAAATGATCCAAAACCTTACGAAGAAGCTACAAAAACTTAAAGCCAACACAACCCAAATGGTAAAAGTCATGGACTTTTACCAAGATGATTCCATTAACCTTGGCATCCCACAAATAATCATACCCATAGGTATCTCCATTCTCCACTTCACCAATTATAACAATGAAGGTGACCACAATGCACATCTTATCATCTTCCACTCTAAATCTCTTTTATTACAAGCTTGGCCACATACTATGCTTTGTATCTTTCCTATGTTTTTATCAAGAAAAGCTCTATCCTAGTACCACATATTACCAAGAGGTTCTATCTCTTGTCTTAATAACTTGATAACCTAGTTTGTTGACCGCTTCAAATACAACCTAAAGCCTAACATAACTTTGAATCAACTCATGAAAGTAAGGTAAGAGCACTTAAACCAGTTCAAAAGTTTATTTAAATATGGAATGTAATACTTAATGAGATTTTGGAGCCTATCTCTAAGATTCATTTGTTAGCCATTTTCAAGGGAATAGTCAATGACTTTATCAAGTTAAAACTATACTACTTAGGACCTTAGTCACATAGTCAAGACTTCTCATAAATTAAGAACATTGAGGAGGCTTCCGAGGCTAGTAATGATCCAGCCCATGTAGCCTACAAAAATCATCACATAAGAAGGGATAGGGATAAAGCTAAGCTAGCATAAGTAATTGTAGTCATTGTAGTAGAAGACACCAAATAAATAGAGAAGTAAAGAATACCACAATCCAACACATCTTTCATCCCATCTCAACCATTCACTTCATATGATTCCAACCAAATGAGACCAAAATTTGAATGCAAAGATGGGTCTAAATACACAAAGTTTCTTATAAAACCTTATGAGCTCCTAGAATGTTTGCTTAAAGATAATTGTATTTAACATAGGCAACTATCTAAGGATGCTCATAAGAGACACAATCATCTCTGTGAGATAACTAGAGACCCAACGGTGATAACCAAAGATGATCCAAAACTACTAAAATACTTCAAGCTTGATAGGTTTTGCCATTATCACCAACTAGCTAGTCATGATACTAATTTCTACTTAGCTTTGAAAGACGATATTCAAAAGATGATTGACTATGGAGATCTAGTGTTGAACAAATCTAATCCTTCTAATACTAACAATGACCCCTACACCATAGCCTCATTCACAACATTTAAATGATCTAGTCCTCTTAGAGAACCCTTTGTCATCAAGATACCACCAGCTATCACTTAGCCCTAAAGACTAAAGCCTAAAATGTCATTTTTCATACAAGTACCACCACATTTGATCCCTGAACAACCTTTTTTTATACGTGTTCCACCTTCAATGGCATCAACATCATAACCCAAACAAAGCATTAGCAATCCCTCTAAAGCTAGGGAACCATTTGTTATTAGGATGCCTCTACCATTCACAAGAAAACCTACAAAAAACCATGACCAATGCTCATTCATTTTGGCCATTAACTCAATACTATTACCATTAATTAACAAGAAATCATCACCATAATATTGATAAAAATAACCTATCACTAGGCCATATACTAAGCAAGTTAATCCACGAAAACCTACACCAAGATTAGCCCCACTCATTAGCTCCATTGCCCAAACTACATCAACCAGTCAACCAAGAGAGAATCACAAGTCAAATATGAGCAAGAAGACCAAGCAACATGTGTCAAAACATAAGCCAAAAATTCTAGGAAGAATGAAGGAAATTAATACCATGAAGGTTGAAAAATCACATGCTAAAAAAATAATTTTCTCACAACAATGGAACAAGTCAAATAGTTCCTAAAACAAAAGAACACATCACTGAATCTTTACAACGTAGTCATGAGTACTAGTTTAAATGTTGACCTCTCTTTCCATGAGAGAAGACATGCCTTCTAACAAAGAATCCATTTACTCTGTTATTGAGTGAACTTCACTTAGAGAAGACAAGCATTAAGCCATGCTTATCTTTTGCAATAGCAAAGTAACAATTGATCCCACAAAATAGAGAAGTGCTATTTTCTCCTCTTCTCATTACCATAAATATTAGCAAATATAAGATTCATCATGTTCATGTGGATGATGGGACAACAACCAATGTAATACCATTTACCATTGTTAAACAATTAGGCCTAAGTAAGCACATATAGAAAACCTCTACTTTTGCACTCAAGTCATTCAATAGGTTGCAGGTAGTAGTATACAGTTTCCTCTCATTAGATTTTGTAGCTAGGAAACAATTTCCCACATCCACCAACTTCCTAGTGGTCGAAGAGACACTAAGTTTTAACTTGATCTTAAGAATACCATGGCTAGTTAAGCTTCGAGTAGTCTTGTCTTCCATAGACCAAGAGATTCATTTACCATATGAGGAGAATGAAATTATGATTCTTAAGGAAAACATGTTTTTTATTGTATATGAAAAATGTTAATATTGAATGCGATTTGGAAGTGGAGTTTCAAAATGAAAATCTTGACATCCACAATGAAATTGATACTTAGATTATGGCCAATATCATTAGAACTATCAACTCTACAACAATAGGCAATCTAGAAGAATAAGCATCACATGCCATGCTAAATAAGAGGAATGATGAAATTAGAATTATGCATAAGATACCCCTTGATCCATCAAATATCAAGCAACAAATCCATAATTGACATTTTATCCCTTCCTTTATCAACAATTACTTATTTTCTTTTATAGCCTTGTATCATGTTTTTCTACTTATATTATTTTTATATTCTCTTTTAAGATTATCCCATATTTGTTAAAAGAGCGTAGCAATGGCCTACCAAGGCCTAAAATTGGTGATCTTATGGCCTACCAATGCCTAAAACTGGTGAATATGTAGCCTTCTTTTATGTCCTTTGTATATACATTATGGTTTGTTTACTCAATAGCATGATTTATAGTTTTTACTTTTATGTTTATTTTTTGTTTTATTATTGTTATTTTATTACATTATGTTTTCAAGTTTTACTTGGTAGCTTTGTTTTTCACTTTTACCTTAACTCATAGCTTGCATTTACCTTTTATGTTTGCATAAAAAACATAAAGCATAGAAAAATAGAAAAACATTAAAGAAGAAACTAAAAAAATTTGTAGTTGAGAGTAGTATTAAACCAAAATCAAAATGTGACAATGGTACAACTAGATGATCAACAATAATAGCCATAGGTACATAATGTAACAAATAATAAATAATACATAGCCTAGAAAGACCATAAAGGCCAATAAAATAACAACTAGTAGCTATAACAAGATAGAATATAAAAAGTGTACCATCATTACAATTTGTGCCTAACTAAGAAAGAGGAGGAGGAGCAAAAATTTTGTTGGAGCCACCACTTTCACCACCAAAGACTTGTAGACAAGCAAAACATTAAAACCATTAGAACATAAAATCACTAAAGATAAATTAAAACATAAGTAACCTCAAAATTAAAACATAATCAAAATGCAATTCAAATTAAGATTTAACTTTCATACATTCCAATTGACATAGAAAACATGGATTTGACATTTTGTGAAGTAGTTGGCATCAAGAAACCAAGTTGGACATTTTGTCCAAAAATTGACATGAAAGACATAGTTTGACATTTTGTAAAACATGTATAGAAATTTTGTCAAATAGCTGATATAAAAAACACATACAAGCATTTTGGTCAACACTTGACATGAAACAAGGTTCACACCAAAATATGTAATCAAAATAAAAAATGCAAGGGCCTGAGGAAATCAAGATGCTCAAAGATACTGGCTTATGAAGTTGAAAAATAAAAAATGCTAGCAATGCAAGGAGAAGAAGCCAAATACACTATGGGTTCTTGGTTTCATGAGCACATATGTTGCACTTTCATCCCCACAAAAATCCAAAAGAGATTAAAACACTACCTTCCTAGGTAGGTAAGGTTAAATACACTACTACTGAAGATCTAGGGATTAAACATGCTACTAAAGAACTAGAGGAAATCCCTGCAACACCTATCCTAGGTACCAGGAGCTAAAACACTATCAAAATTGATAGAAAAAACCCCAAAACATTGTATCCAAGTAGGAAAATGAGATAAACATTGGCCTTAGAGGTAGGAAATTTTTTTAAAAAATTAATTACTAACCAGAAATGTTGCAAACACTGTCAATTTGACTAAAATTGTCAAAAATGTTGCACATACAAGTGCAGGAAAACCAAAAAGTCATCAAAATTTGACTAAAAAATCCTAAATCCTAGTAATTCAAGCATGAAAAACCTTAAAATGTAATAATCTATCTAGAAAAAATTAAAAATGCTATGCTAGGCATGGAAAAACCGCAAAATGCTACTAATTTTGGCAAAATTTCACAAAAAATCCTAGGTTTTGACCACAAAAACCTTGATTTAACAACAAAAACCTGGAGAAATTGTAGTCATGGCCTAGAACCCTACTACTCTACATTTCCCAATTCTAGAAGTTAAAAACACTGGCCATGTGAGGGAAAAATCCTATAAACGCTAACATATGTGGCCACAAAAAAACAAAAATTCAAGAAATGACTAAAATAGGTTAGAATATTGCACATGTTGCCAAGAAAAAACCCCGAATGATACCATAACAAGCCAAAAATCCCAAATTTTATTTCCAAGATTATCAAAAAATCCTAAATCTTGTTTCTATGTAGCCAAAGTGCAAAAATATTTATAGAAACAAGCCTAGAAAATGCAAAACACTATCAAAACTGTATTTAAAAAACCAAGAAAAATGATGGAAAAAGTAGTACCTAGGAATCATGGATGAAGATCTTGTTGATCTTTTGGTATGTCGAAACCTTGGAAAAGGGAGAATGTAGAAAATATGCTTATAGATCTTGCAAGACTTGTGAAAGATAAAGAACAAGATGAAACAAGGTTGATAAGATTAGAACAAGATCTTAGATGGTATCAAGACAAGAGTTTAGGATAAGAGCTTAAAGGATGTCAAGACAAGAGATCAAGATAAGAGCTTAGTGTTGGTGACCATTTGGGCCAAACCACCAATGTTGGGGCCTCTAGATCTTGTGACCTTGGGAGTCACAGGAAGCAAAGGTGTTTTTCAAATACGGTTTAGGTGCTTACTGGTCTCTAGCAATCCCAAGGCCTAGATACCTCCAAATAGACTTAGTGATTATGAAACAAACTAAATGTGAGTATGTATTTACTGTTGTGAATGTTGAAATGGTTAGGTTATGTATGAAACTATAATTGGCTATCATAAAAGAAATTTAGCTAACTTTGTCAAATATTGTGACTTGTTGAAGGTTCCTATTTTGTCAAGTCACTTAGTCTATATAGTCCCTATAGTACATTACTTGTAACAAATAAAATTTTGCAAAAATGTTTGAGGAAAATTCTGCCAATTGACTTCGAAATTCCCCCTACAGAGAAAGCTCCACAAGAAAACTAGAAATAGAGTGAGATTCAATGGACTTTTAAAAAAAAAAGGAAAGGAAGAAGATTTATGTGAATCTCAAATATTTAAGCAAGATAAACTGACATAAGGTAACACTTTGCAATAAAGCTATTCCAATTCAATCTACTATAAATTATCCAAACCCTTTGATCTCAACAAGTAATTTCGTAAAGGACAATCTTATTACACTACCAAAAATGTTACATCAACGACAAAGGATGAGCTTCTATTTTGGCTAGTTAATAGTTTTCAAGAATTGCAGTCAACAAATCCTTAAAAATTTTTGACAATTTTAGGATTGAAATACCAAGGTAATACACTTTAAAATAATGAAGCTATTTCATTCATCTCAAAATACCAAAGATTCTCCTAGATTCTCTATGCTAAAAACAAGTAATCTCATTAAAATATTACTATTAAATTTCTCTAGAGGCTTTTCAAAACATAAGCCCTTTTATGACAAACCTTAATAGAAGTCTAATATTATGCAAAACTAAAGCTATAAAGAAAACCTAGAAAAAATTCCAAAATTAAATGCTAAGCACAATACTATCTAAACCATTAGCTAAGTAACTAAACCAAAATGGGAAGAAATGAACTCACAAGATTAAAAAAAATAAGTTGAGTTGATGTCTTTAGCAAGCCATGCTTTTACAATCTTCAATCTTCCCAAAAATTTCCCACTTCCCTCCTTTTAATTCTATCCTTGAGGTCCTCATATAGTAACCTTAGGGTATTTACAATAATCATGAGAGGTTAAGGATGTTACAAATATCTAGGAATATTAATTCATAACCAACTTAGAAGTTATAACTTTCATAGGAAGTTATTAAAATTGGAGAAATATAGGCTATAATTAGCAAGTGTCCTCTTAGTAATCACAACTTCACAAATATCAAGGAAATTAAGTTATAACTTTTATAGGAGGTTATAACTTCTTATGTAGATTTTTAATGTTGTAGAAAATAAAGGTATGTTTTCCAAATGTCCGTAAATATTCTTCCTTATAATTTTTAGAAGATATATTATATGGAATGAAGTTATTATATATCCTATTTTCAATGATGTTATGCCAAAATTTGCTTCTTCCCATAATGGAGGTTTTAATTTAAATTCTTATATGGTATTTTATGTGGTAAAATGTAGATCAAATAAAAATAATGGAACCACTCAGAACCATAATATGGTTGGGAAAATTTAGGAGCATGGAATTAGCCCTACAACCATGAATCACATCCCATGAGTTTGGTGATATTCATAGCCACGTATACTGCCTTGTGCTTGCTACACTTACAAACAAAATTATGAAACATGATCTTGGTAGAGTGGAGTTTTCTGTGACCACTATGTGGTGACCTCTATGTCTTGCATCCCTTTTTCCTTGACAACCACTCCCAAATCTTTATGTAATTGAGTCTTGTGGCTATGCTTCTTATTACCATGGCCACTTACACCAGTGCTACTTAAGGTTAGTGTCATTGCCATCATTGTCTCTACTTCCTCCATGCATTATAGGTCATCCATCAACCCAATATGTAGAGTTGAGAATTTTGTGAATTGCCAAGATGTACCTTGGTAGTTCAAGAACCTCCAAAGATGATTGTGCACCTACCTCATGCTTGCCATAGTGCTCATTTCATAACTTCATCGATTCTAACGTAGCTACCATTGCAAGCAAGATTAGTTAAGGTATGTTATGGATGAATGAGTCTTTTGCAACTATGGTTTTGTTTACAAACACATGATTTTAATGTTTGTGGAAGCCATGGATCTAAGAGAGTTAATGCTCGGATGAGCCTAGTGCTATGCGGGATAATCCCATGGCTTGTCCATGATGCACATGGCTAACTACTATATTTTAGGATACATTTCTAGATGTGGATTTGGCTATGTATCTAGCCACATTTTCCAAATTATCTTCTAAAGGATCAAGGGTTTGATCCTAAAAGCTAACGTCATTGGAGACTGTCAGTGCCCATAGTTCAAATCAACACTAAGTCCCATGCCATGGTCGTTGATTTATTGGACATCTATTGCAGCAACTTTTCATAAAAACTTTGGATAAAATTTAATATTTTGATGAGTAACATTTTTGGAATTTTATTTTTAAGGTTTATTAATTTCCTCTTAATGTTTATCAAATTCCTAATTCAAATATAATATACTTTGATTAGACATATCCCTCACATGAATCTAGTATTCTCCTCTAATGTTGCTTTGAAATATCACCTTTATAACCTTTACCTTTTATTTGATATTAGGCTAGCTTCAAATATGTTTTTTTTTATAAAACCAAAGTATCATAACTTTATTTACTTTTTAAATCCTACCAAGAATCATCACTGCTTCATAATAACGGTGAAAATATGACAACACTTAGATGATGTTAAGAAGAGCTCAAGGAAAAGAGCAAGTTGAGACCAAGACGAGAGCTCAACTATTAATTTGAGATGACAAAAGTCTAAACTAGAAAACAAAGATGAAAGATATAAAGGATGCATAAATTTAAAAGAATATGTTCAGGTGTCTACCAAGATGACTGAAAATTTTAGTAGACATCCCAATAACAAAGCTCAAGTTTTAGGGTAAACGTCCCACAAAAATAGTAGATGTCTCAATTGCACATGAGACATCCAAGCTGGGATGTCCCAATTTCTAGTAGGACATCCCACTTGAAAGCATAGGAATATAGTGAGATGACCTAATCCTTAATGATACATTCCATCCAACCATTTTCAAGTTGTTGCACGAATTCCAATGGTTATTTAACAAGGATAGAGGCTATAAAAGGAATAGAATCTTGGTGAAAAAGCCAAGCACTATTCACACAAATATTCCTTCATTGTATATAACTTATGAAATAATTTGATCATTATTTTTTTACCTTTTTTACTTGTATTGTAAGTGTGGGTTTCTCATTGTAAGGAATTTGTAACTTATAGTTAGATTCTCTGTTTGATTCTTTTTCTCCCTTTGTAAGTCGTCGAGGATTGATGTGCTTCTTGCTAGAAGGCATCTATTGAGCTTATTGAAACATGATGGGGTTAAGTATGTTTCTTGAGAGAAAACAATCCATGTAGAGCTCATGTGATTGTAAAGGTTATAAGATTCTTGAAACTACATTTTGAACTCATTGGGACCTTATGAGATTAAGTGTGTTTCTTGAGAGAAAACACTTTATATGGAGCTCCAACTTTATAAAGGTTGTGATGCCCTTGAAATCCTATTTTTGAAGGAAAAAAGTCTAGAGGTATGCAAGGATTTTGCCCTCCTAGTACCCATGTTGAAAAACCATGTAAATTTGTGTGTAGTTTTGGTTGTCTTAGTTGTTTGAATTAGAGAACTTATTCAACCGCAATTTCTAAGTTCTCAGTCCTCAAGTGGTATTTGAGCCTAGTACTCCCTATTTGAGCTTAACATCTCAAGAGTAAATAATGGAAGAGACATCATACACCAATCCACTAATGTTTGATGGAATTGATTTGACATACTAGAAGGCTTAAATGCAAGGATTCTTCAAATCCATGGAGTTTGGTCTAAGAATCCATCCTAGTGGAATACACGCCACCCATAGATAACACTACAAGTGCTACAAACTGAAGGAGAAATGAACTCAAAATTAAAAAGATAAATTTATGCTTGATTTAAAAGCAAAAATTTATCTTTATTATGCCTCAAATAAATTTTAGTTCAATAGAGTAGCTAGGTCCAAAACTATAAAAGAAATTTGAGAAGGTCTAGAAGCTACCTATGAAGGTACATCTATTCTCAAGCAATCTAAGCTTCTAGTGTTACAAAGTGAATATGATAAACTTAAAATGAAAAAAGGAGAGAAAATTAAGGAATATTTTTCTAGAGTGATGATTTAGTTGTAGCTATAAGAGAAATGGGAAAAATTTACTTGAAAGCAATGTCATTATTAAAATAATTAGAACTTTGCAGCCAAAGTTTAGACCAAAAGTTATCAACATAGAAGACATCAAGGTTTTATTATTCCTAAAATTTGAAGAGCTTTAAAGTGCACTCATTGCTTATGATGAATCTCATAAGTGAAGGTGCAATCAACAAAACCTAGTTGCCCTCAAAAGCTCATCAAAAGAAAAGGAGTCATCTAAATAAGAAGCAAATAGTAAAGATGAATTCGCTTTCTTTTCAAGAAGAGTTTAAAGATTAATTTCACAAAAAGAAAAGAGCTTCAATCAATTTGACATTAAAGGTAAGAAAAGAGGTAAGAATATTAAAAAGCCTAATTTTGATGCATCATCTATAGAATGTTGGATTTGTAGTGGTAGAGGCCATGTAGCCTCCGAATGTCCAATTGTTGGCAGGTTTCAAAAGAAGGACTCATCCAAATTTAAAATGAAAAAGAAAAATTGTACTCAAGTTGGCATGAGAAACAAGGTAAAGAGGAAATAGATGATACTTCTCCAAGGTCACATATTATTTTTATGGCTCTTACACATGAAGATCCCACACTTGAAATAGAAGAATCCAAAGGTACTCTTGAAGAAAGGTATGAATTAATATGTAATGAAATTATATCCCTTAAAAGTCTATGTGTTAAGATGAAGAAGGCCTTGAGTAATAAAGATTTATATTTTTCTTAACTTAATAAAAAATTCTTGAATCTCACACAAGGAAACTTAGAACTAAGGGTTGAGACACATAAACTAACATCCTTTTATGAGCATATTATCAAAGAACTTGTAGATTTGAAGCTTATAAATGATAGACTTGCAAAAGGAAAAGAGACCTTATGAATTATATTAGAACAAGGAAGAGATACACATGACAAGAGTGATTAGAAATTCACCAGAAAAATGAAGCATCTTCAAGAACATCATCTAAATGGGATTATACTCCAAGGTTTAATCATCTCACTCAAGTAAGAAAAATAAAGTATTATTATTTTGAAAAGTATGAACACAAACACTCAAATTATTATTTAAAATAAAACATTATAGAATCACTTCTTGGTCCTATAACATGATTCCTTGGTCTTATCCAAAGGTGCCTACAATGAATGTCTTGCAAGTTAAAAAGTTCTTGAGAGCCAAACTAAAGAAGGAAGAAGAAAGAGTAAATACTCATGTTGTACATCCAACCACAAGAAAATTCACAAGGAATGATTAGATATCAAGCATAAAAAATATATCTAATGATTACAAAGGAAAGCCTCCAAGAGAGAACCTCATCATAAATCTACTTAAACAAGGCACCTTCTCAAGAAGAAGCAAAGTGAGTATGGATAAGTATTTTCTCTTAACTTGCATTATGGTTTATCTTTTTTATATAATAATAATTATCCTTGGTAGCATCCCTCAAGAACACTCATACCTCTTAATTCTCTATAGGCTTATAAGAATCAACTTGATGTTGGAACATTCCACTATTTTATCAGATGTCTCACCTGGGATGTCCCATCCAAATTTGAGATGTTCCACTTTGAACAACCCTAACTTGGGTGAGATATCCCATTTCTCCATGGGACATCCCAAACTACAACATAACCCCTATTGAGGTCATCATCTATTTATATATAATCATTCTTTTTTCCATTTTATTTCATTTAGGCCCTGGATGTTTCAGTGTAGTTGACTAGAACCTTTTCCTTGCTACATTTTCACTTCTTTTCCCCCCAAATCCATGGCACATAAGAAGGTTGAAACTTCAAGGGAGCCTTCTCGTAAGGTGAAAAGGAGCTTCTACAAGAATCTCCTAAGGATATGATTTAGGTAATGCATTAAACTCAAAAGGATATGAGCTTCTAAAAGAAAGTCATCCTAAGGGAGCCCCAATTTTGATCTACAGATGCTCAACACTGATTTTAGGTAACCCTTTCCATCTCCATTATCAGTCAAAGAAATCTTAGTTTTTAGTAGCATCAAAAGCAAGTTCTTATGACTTATTTTCAAGTAATTGGTTGGATTTCCATTGTTTTCATGACTTTTTGTATATTAAAAATTTTGATTAGAGAGTTCTATAGTAATATGGTAATTAATAATGCTACTTTTGGGGCATTTACATCTATTTTTGGGGGCATTACAATTCAAATTTCATCTCAAGTTATGAATGTTTTACTTGGGGTTCCAAGTTTTGATGTGCACAAGGTTGTCATACACTCCATGAGTGACATTTTCACCAATGAAGTTATTCCTGTGTCTCATGATGAGTTTTGTGATGCTATTTTTTGTAGCTCTATTTCCTTGAGGAGTGGGAAATTTTATAGATGTTAGGGGTCCCAAGATGCTTCTACTCTCTTTCTCATTGTCATTTATAATATCATTGTAAAAGGAGAAAGCTATAACTATTTCCTTGCCAACTCAAGCTTTTGCTCTATATTTTTTTCTAATTGGGTTGTCATTAAATTTGGGACATATTATTTGTAGGGACATGTTGGGTTTTTTTACATAAGAGAGAGTCTATGGACACCCTCTACTCATCAACATACTTGTTCATCAAGCTAGTGTTTCTATTCTAGATTTTCCTCTTCTTAAAGGAAAGAGAAGTCTTGCAGATTTTTCCAAGAGAAGGAGAACTCTTATTGATTTTTTAGTTCTAGTTCATCTACCTTAGAAGGCATGGAGGATGCAAGAAACATCTTTAGCTAGGGCTTCTCCTCAACTCAAGAGGTCTTAGTTTGCAACTACACAGGTGGGGTCTACCATGAAGAAGCTCCAAATTCCTTTGGCAAAACCTTAGGGATGGTTAGACAAAATCTCTCTTACCTGCATAAGAGAATGGATATATTAGGACTTCCCCCTCCTCTATATGATCATAAATTTGAGAAAATCACTACTCCTCATTAGATAGATAGTGATGAGAACATACTTGCTCCAACTAGACTTTCTACAATAGTAGGGTCATCCTAAGAATATGATTTAGGTAATGCATTAAACTCAAAGAATCTTGATGCACCACTGGCTCATGCCCAAGGGGAGTCTTTTCCTCATACCAAGTAGCCCAGATTAAGTACATTTGTGTAGGAGGATGTTCCATTGTCATTTGAGCAACAAGTAATGGAGAGCATTTTTGGTATAACTCATTGGGAGAAAGCACCTTCCAATACATACTAGAAGAAGGGTACTTCCTCATCTTCCTAAAAGGCTCCATCTCATCCCCCTTCATCATCACAATTTTGGATGAAGCTTTGATCCCAAAGAGCTTCTGTAGAAGGATCTTCTAATGATGATGATGAGCAACATGTCTTCCATTCCCGTACTAGTAGTGCTGATGAGGAGGAGACATACCAACCTACTTATGTAGCTTCAAAGTTTGATGAGCATGAGGATGATCTAGAGGTTAGTGGATAGAGACTTTTCATGATTCCCCACTCTTAGGTGATGTCCAAAAATGGATAAAGTTATGTGATTTATGATGGTTGGTTGATTTGCATCATGTTGAGATTGTATCTAATGTAGTCTTGCTACATGCTTTTTTTTATTTTGGCTATTAAAATTTGTATGTTATACCTTTGGAGATAGGTTGTGAAATGGATAGTTTATGTAGGCTATATTTTGAGATTGTGGATTTTGTGGACAAATGTGGAAAAATATGGATAGTCTTTAATGTTTCCATTTTCTTGTGTTTCCCTCTTATGATTATGGCAAATGGATATGTGTCCATTAACTGTTTTATCTTGTTTCCCTTTGCCTTTCATGCTACTATAGGATTATTACTACACACACACACACACACACACACAATTATGCTTTAATTATTTATCATATGATATTATGTTATTATGCTAATCCTTTTTCTCAAGTTTTTAACATCACCAAAAAGGGGAAGATTGTTGACCTTTTGGTATGTCAAAACCTTGAAAAAAGAATAAAGTAGAGAATATGCTTGTAGATCTTGCAAAACTTATGAAAGACAAATAACATGATGACAAAAGTTTGATAAGATTAGGACAAGAACTTAGATGGTGTTCAAACAAGATTTTAGGAGAAGAGCTTAGATGATGTTAAGATAAGAGATCAGGACAAGAGCTTAAATGACATTAAGAAGAGATCAGGACAAAGAGCAAGTTGAGACTAAGATGAGAGCTAAGCTATTAATCTGAGATGAAAAAATTCTCAACTAGAAAACAAAGATGAAAGATTTCAAGAATGCATAAAGTTAAAATAATATGTTCTAGTATTTTCCAATATGACCCAAATTTTTAGTAGACATTCCAATGAGAAAGCTTAAGTTTCAGGTTAGACGTTCCACAAAAATAGCAAATGTCCTAATTACATATGATATGTCCCCACTAGGATGTCCCAAGTAAGACATTCCAATTTCTAATGAAATGTCCCAACTACAAGCATAAAAATTTAGTGAGACAGCCCAAGCTCAAATGAGATGTCATAACTAGCTGTTGCATGAATCCCAATGGTTATTTGTCAAGGAAAGAGATTATAAAAGAAATGGAATCTTGGTGAAAAAGAAAAGCACTATTCACATGAATATTCCTTTATTGTATACATCTTGTGAACTAATTTAGTCCTCAATTCTTTATCTTTTTAAGTTGTATTGTAATTGTGGGTTCCTCATTGTAAGGAGTATGTAAATTATAGTTACATTATTCTCTCTTTGATTCTTTTTCTTCCTTTGTAAGCCCTAGAGGATTAATGTACTTCTTGCAGGAAGGGATCCATTGAACTTATCAAGACCTTGTAGGATTGAGTGTGTTTCTTAAGAGAAAACACTCCGTGAAAGCTCATGTCATTATAAAGGTTGTGGGATCCAAATCTCATGTCATTGTAAAGGTTGTGGGATCCTTAAAATCACATTTTGAGCTTGTTGGAACCTTGCGATGTTGAGTGTGTTCTTTGAGAGAAAATACTTCATGCAGAGCTCAAACTTTGTGAATGTTATGGTACCCTTGAAATTACATTTTTGAAGGAACAAAGTCTAGAGGTGTGCAAGGATTATACCATTCAAGTGTGGAAATATCCAAGTTATGGAACCTAAGAAATTTGTGTGTAGTCTTGGTTATTTGAATTGGGGAACTTATTCAATTCCCCTTCTAAGTTCTTAGTCCTTAGATTCTTTCCCTACAAATGGGTTTGGAAGCCTAGTCTAAATAATGAGACACTTGCTCAATAATCCAATTTCTCCTACCATGGACTATAGATCTTGTGTTTTGCCTTTCTCTCTAACAAGAAAAATCCAAAAATTCTTATGTTTGCTCTTATACGCTAAGCACAAGTGATTATGAAAACCTACTTTAGCTAAGTATGTTATGGTAATCTAGTTTCACAACCCAAACCTACTCCAAATACGCTACTAGAGCAAACTTAAGAATGAAATTAGCTAAATACACTACTATAATGAAACTGAAATTAAAATTCACTTCACACATTGAAACTTGGTGAGAAATTGATTTTTCTATTCTAAAACCTTGTCCATGTGCTATATTATGATGACATGTGAATTCCACTATTCATAAGTAAAAGTTACCAAAAATTAAATATGTTGCCACAATGAAATTAGCTCAAATACATTGTGGCCATGAAGTTAAAAATGAAATAGAGTTAATACATTACTCTTTGGGGTGAAATTGACATTCATAGCTTAAAACACTACCCTTTTTCTTCAATATACTAATAGGTAGGTCCCACCAACACCAAATCCAAGATACCAAGTGCTAAATAGACTAGGATAATGAAATTGACATAACTACACTATGGGACCAAGATATAGCTGTAATACACTACCATACTAGGTTAAATACACTAGAAATATGGAGTATCTAATCATTTTAACTAATTTTGACATTAAAGTATTCTTATTCTATCAATTTATGACCTTTTATCCATTTATTGCCTTTTTTAACCTTAAAATAACCAAGATAAAAATTAATATTATTTTCAACCTTGTTTGGCCTTATTTTTACATTATTTTATCTTAATTTATTTTAGTTTGCATTAATTTACCTTGTGTTGCATTATTTTTACCTTGTTTAACCTTACTTCACCTTATTTTACCTTATTTTAACATCATTTGGGCCTTAGTCTATCTTGTTTTATCTTATTCTACCTTATTTATGTTGTTTTGCCTTATTTTATAACTTTTGACCTTATTGTGCTTTATTATTACATTATTTGGCATTATTTTAACTTTGTTTGACAAAGATATCATGTAGATACCACTTAATGTTTTCATGTTGACATGCAAGATTAAATTATGGAGATATGGATACAATTTGACTTATCTTTGAGCCTAAGTGGACCATTTTGGTAATTTCAATCACTTAATTGACCTTGAATACTTAAACCTAGAGCCTAGAAGCCTTTTGATTATATAAGCTTAATACTCTAGAATGGCATGACTGCTCTTGACCTAGAAGCCAAAAACATCTTAGAAGATTCCATAGTGGAGCTTCCCATTTCAATCCATAATGGTAAGGAAAAAACATTGAAGCTATGTTACTCACTAGAACTGTAGTTTCTCAAGACATCACCAAATTCCTACAAGGAAATATAAAAGCCTTCACATGTCTCTTATGAAATTTAATGTCAACATGTTTACTTTTAGTGTTGTTGGCCTTTATTTGAAGATTTAAATGAATACGTGACATTGATGGACCTTACAACCTTAACAAGTGAACCTACATGACCTCTTTTTGGCCAAAATAACTACAAGTTTTGTATGAATTTGCAAATTAACATATAATGTTCTCAAAGTTTTTATAGTTGTCTATCATGTTGGCCAATATTTTCTTGTTGTCTCATATAATTTCTTGTAATCTCTATATTCTTTAATTTTTTCACTTGTTCTCTTTGATTTATGCTTACAAGATGAGCCTAAAGTAATCACAGAGGTATGACTCATTGTAGTAGTGACTTATCACATGATCTTAACACATGTGATTTGACTATCTTGTTCAACCATGCTAACAATGCTCACCTCACATCATTTTTGTTATCCTTTCATAGCCATAATCATTTAAACACTTCAATCTTATCCTTCTAATGATGAAATCCTTTGTTTAGCATTCATGTATCATGAGCTTGTGACATCCTATACAACATGCTTCAAGAATCAGTTCATTGAATAAAACATACTTCATATAGTGAGATAACAAAAATCTAGCCTTGGTATCAAAACTAAAAGAAGGTTTCACACTTGAAAGAAAAAAATAAGAAGGAAAAAATGCTAAGGAAGCTAAGAGGCTAAGATAGCCTAAAACAAAGAAACAAAATGGCTCAAAAAAGTGATGAGTGAAGTGACCAAAGTAGCCAATGACAAAGCACATGTAACTAGTACAAGAAGTATTTCTCAAATCCAAGCATATGTAACCAATACAACAAGTATAAGAGATGAAGACCTCATCAGCAAGTAGGTACTTCATCATGCCATAACCATGATGTCAACACATTTGGAATTCTTTGTTAGCCTATTTGATCATTTCCAAATAATTAATATATCCAATTCCTTCCTCAAAATTTTAACCATTCCATGTTGATCTTACTTCACCATCATGAGCACTCCTTGGCATGATTTGATAGCTATAAAATCAAGTGTGGGGCAAGAAGCATTGATGATGAACCTACAATGGTGTTTTGCATTGTTTATTGATGTCTTTCAAGTAAATCCTTAAAAAATAAAAAAAGAGGGGCCAATGAAACACCTAAAATAAATTTTCAACTGTAAACAAGAAAACCTTATAGCCAAACTTTAATTGTAAGTTTGATCAGATTCAACAGCAAATACAATTGTCTTGATTTCCCTTCAAAAAAATTCACTTTCTAAACTTTTTTTGTAAAAATCCTAGAACATTTTCACTTTGTAAGGTATAATTCATGGCATAAAATTTTAAATATGCTATAAATTATACCAAAATAGTGTAATTAAGCCTGTAATTATCAAATATATTGCCAAAAATGTTGTGATTAAGGTCACTGTAGTAAAAAACGTTGGTGATAAAAATGCTCCAATTTTGGATCATAAACTTGTCAAAATGCTATGTAATCACCTACGGAACTTATTAAAATATAATCAATAGAGAAACAAAAAATTTTGGCCTATTTAAGTAGGAATTGGCATCACTTTTAGGACCTTTGAAGAAGAGGAAAATTTTTGGCACATTTGAGACCTTGTTAGCATAGAGAGACTTCTTACTACCTTTGGAACTTTCTTTCTCAGCACTAATTCTTACAAGTAGAGAGAACCTATTTTAATTATCCTTTATGAGAAAATCAATTGAGATATACATGTACAAATTAGCTGTAGAACACACCCTACCTACCTACATTAGATCTCATATGAAAGTTTCGAAGAGATCTCTGAACTATTTTGTACTATCAAGCTGTAAAATCTAATCAATCTGTACCTTTCAAAACCTATTTCACAGCATTTTTTCAACATTTAAGATGAAGTTTGTAGTTTATTTTTTACCACATCTTTTTTTAGTATCTCTCTTAGTTTTTATAGATTCAATGTTGGATCCATTTTTCCTTTTTTTTTCTTGTCTATTTCCCCCCATTTCACATGGTAATAGACTTTGAAGTTCTTAGATGATTGACTATAACCTTAGATCCTTTTCAAGGCCCATGGATCCTGAGGTAAAACTATTCAACATTAAGATCTTTTGTATTTTCCCACACTGAATTTTCAGTTGCTACACAAATCATTACTTGGAACTACTAAGATGTGTTGATGGATCTCCATGGATGTATATGCATTGATGAACCTAAACTATTTCATTATAAAAACTATAAATACCTAGGTTAATTTCTTCAGATATAACTTTGATATCTTAGACTTCATTTTAAGACTTTTGGGCTTTTGATGTCTAGTTTTTTGTGAAAAGCTACTTTTCTCTTGGGTAACTATCATTTTCTTCATATTTCATGTGTTTTTGAGCCATTATTTTCATAAATGTGCCTAGACTCTCTCAAAGTTCTACCTTGTTTTCACCACCTCAAATCGTTTAGTTGATGTAGAGTCTAGTATTTGGCATTATGAATAAATCTTATGATTTCCCCTATATTATGTAACTTAAATATCTTAAACTATAAAAACACAATAAATATGAACCCCTCACTCTTATTATATACATTCATTAATTAATTCATTTACATACTCATTGAGGCTCAATGATTCATCCTTATCTAAGAAGGTTATAGCTACATGTCATGGTATTGGGCCATCAAGATTATCATTAGGAGCAATTTTATGCTTTCCATATAAGGTTGCACATGTCTCTTTAGGAATTGCAACTTGTGAATGTGTTCATGTTCTGAAAGGGATTGTAATGCATATGTATTATTTATTATTTGATTCTTATATTTATAAAATACATAAAAATTATAAAATATAAAATCATAAATATTTTCTCTACTCTTTCAACATGGCAACACAAATTTCTCATTTATTATATGTATAATATCTTTTTTTACATTCATTAAATGCAACAATATACATATGTATGGTTTGCAATTAACATTAACACCATCTTCACAAGTTAACAATTAGATCGTACTACATTTTGTATGATATAATTCCATTAACCATAGCTAATGGGATCCCTATTATTGGCACCATTTCCAAGGAATACATTGATGAATTACCTTAAAAACTTATATATTGTTGATTTTAACATTTTTTCAATCATGCTATATGTGTTTCTATTAGCATTGTGTATAGGTTATTATTATAAGAAAAATGGTAGATAGTACTAAAACCCCATCAAGGACCACTACCAAGAAGAATCTGATGAAGTAAAGAAGGGTTCATGTTGCATTTAAACATTCCATGGATGCTTCTTTACCACTAATTATCATGGAAAATCATCAAGATAAGTAGGAAATATGATGGGATGCACATAGATAGTTCTCAAAAGAACCAACTATGATTATGTAGCGCAATCTCAAAGAGGTGTTGATTAATTATGGTCTAGTTGATAATCTAGAGTCTTACATGACATCTAATTCATACTATAGTGAGTGTGAACCTTATCAAAGATAAGAACTCTAAGATCACATTGTTGAGAAAGAAGCATAACATAAGATCATATTAGAGGACTCAGATAATGAGGAGGATTAAGTTGACAAGAAGGGGAAGAAGCCTATCCTTCATGAAGATCCATGATCACATACATGTCATAAAAGTGCAGCTAAAATATAGAGCATAGACTTGCTCTCTAAATTTTAGCATGTATATCTATCTAGACCATTCTATGATGGAAATGTCCCATTGTTTGACTAGAATAATTATCATGAGCTGAATGAAGTTGTTTACATTTCATGGAAGCATGTTTATAACATCCATATCAAGCATATAAATATGTCTAATGTTCCAACTTACAAATGGTTTAGCAATGTTCATCCTTAGTTGTACATGTAAGTATTTGATGATGCTTACTACCTTCAAGGAATTGTTAGTGATTGCTAGAAGTTCCAATTATTTCCCTACATCTTTATTGATCATGTAGCAACCTAGTATAAATCTTTTCCCTCTAAATCAATTCAAAAATTAATAGACATGGTTAAATTTTTTATGGTAAAATTAAAAACCTATTCTTACACCTCTAATATCCAAAAGAAGTTGACTAAATGAAGGCAAGAAGCGTTTGAATCTTTGGACATTGCCTTGGAATAATACATGAAAATTACTAATTATAGTCTAAACCATGGGTTTAGCCAACAAGAGAAATTAATGCATATCATGGAAGGCCTCAAGTAGGAGACAAGAGAGTATGTAAACATGTACATAGGCTAGATACACACAAAGTCCATGGTCCAAATCAACATTCTCCTAGATATCATTGCTAGCATGAAATGCAAGTGGTAGAAGTAGCAATCAGTCGAGGAGCATAATCATGATCTAGCATGATGGAGAGAGTTAAATAATATAAAAGTTACATTTGAACCCTTTGATGTAATTGAGGTCTTAGTGTAAGACTAGGTCAAAACCAAGAGAGCCTTCATAAACTTAGCCCATAAATTAGACTAGGTTTGAGACATGATGGATGAGAAGATGACCACTATTCTTAAGGACATTAAGGGTAAGATGGTTAAAGCTATAGTAAAAACCATTACATCACTAGACCATAAGAATAAGCATGATGATAAAGGTAACACCAAGCTTTCATACTACAAGCATGTTGAAGAAGATCTAGATGAAGCATCTTTCTCTTCTAGTGATAAGGGTTCTTATGAGTACTATTCAAATCCTCATAACTCATAGTGCTATCTAATCATGACACACATGATTGGTAAGATGGAACAAACTAGGATCCCTTGGAATCCCAAGTTTGTTAAGAGGTAACCAAGGAGGGCTCCTTATCTTGGATAATCATATCAATTTTCCCATATGACTCCACAATAGTACATTCATCTATCAAGTATCCCTACCTAGCAACTTCCCAACAATAATAAAAAGCATAATAATGTGTCTTTCCAAGTCCTATGTACGAAGGGATTCCTAGTCAACTACAACCACAACAAGATAAATTTTATGATGTTTCCTATTATGATAATCCAACTTCTATATATGCTACTAGGAAATATTAATAGATATCTATTGGTTTGGTTGTGGATGGGAACTTCAAGTCCCATGACCATAAATTTTATCGCAAGTGTAGACATGAATGTCATAGGGCTAGATCCACATCATCCTCTTCATCATATGGAGAAGATAGCACTTCAAGAAAGATAGAAATTAGTCTTAAAGAGATTCTAGAACCATTCCTTAAGCATTTCTAAGATGAATCAACCATCTTAGGGATAAATTCTTCAATGATTTCTAGCAAGCATAACAAGATGGTATTTGATGACAGATGTAGTATTACCATTTTTATGCTAAAGGTAGCTATGTGGGTAATCAAGGAAGGATATTTTTTCAAAAAGCATCAAATCCCAATAGCCCTATGGTTGAACTTGAAATTGGTGATAAGGACCATTACCTAGCTCTTTATGACTCCAAATCAAAAATTAATATCATCTCAATGCATCAATACCTTAATTGGGGCCTTCCTCCTATAAAAAGTATCAATATTTTCCTAGAGCTAATAAACTAATCTTACACATATCCCTTAGGATAGGTGAATGATATGATGATAACTTTGATGAGTTGGTTGTATCTAGTTGATTTCTTAATGATAAAAACAAAAAAAAAGAGATGAAAGATGGTTTTCTCATAATAATGGAAAGAGCCTAGTTAAGCATCATTCATACCAAGTTAGCCTTCCAAGGCCTTCATCTTGAAATTTGTAGAAAGGATGATATTAAAAGGAAATATTATTGAAGGATACCTAATGATCATTTCCAATAATGTGTTAAGAAAGACTGAAATTACTATATTACTAAACATTTTTGTGTGATTAGGGACATTATTTTCCTTAAATAATGTCTAGTTCATGAAGCTACTAATCAAATCTTGAAAGACCCAGTTGTTTCTCTTGCCTTATTTGATGCAAAATAATTCAATTTTAAGAAAGGAAATATAATAAAAATTTTTGTAATGATGCAATATGATCCTAAATTTTTGGGAGCTCTTGATTTGTTCCAAAATATTGCTACACCACCACTGGAGCTCAAGCAACTTTCATAAGACTTGGAATATATGTTTTTATTGATGGTCATCTAGTCATCACTAACTCCATCTTAATGATCATTTAGAATATTTAGCTAAAAAGTATTTATTAAGTGAAGTTAAGCATTTGTTTTTTTCCATGGTGAACTCATGGGAATAGACTCTATCTATTAATGGAGCATATATACATATCCAAGTGTTAAGCCTCAACATACTTCAATGAAGACTTAATCCTAATATGTAGCATGTGATGAAGAATGAAATCATTTGTCTCTTACAGGATAGTTTCATTGCATCCATCTCAGATAATGAGTGGATTATTCCAACTATATTCATACCAAAGAAAAAATGAATGAAAATTTTATGTTAACTACAAGTTATTGAATGTAGATACGTTTAAGAATCATTTCTCGTTGCTTTTTATGAACCAAATGCTACCCAACATCTCAATCCATGAGTACCATAGTTTCCTTGATGGGTACTCAAGTTATAATTCAGTTACCATAGCACCAAATGATCAGGTCAAAACTATCTTCATCTTTTTATATGAACCTTTTCTTTTAAGTGCATTTTCTTTAGGTTATGTAATGCACTAGCCACATTCAACAACTAGAATGTTGGTGCTGCAAGATTATATACATGAGAGGTCTTCATGGATGAATTTTTCACATATGAAAAAATATTCAAGGAAGCCTTGGACTAGGTTGAAGTTTTTCTATGCTATTTTTGTTAGGTAAAATTGAAGTAAATTAGAAGAAGAGCTAATTAATATAACTGAGAACATAGTTTTTAATCATGAAGTCTCTAGGAGGAGAATAAAAGATGATCTTGAAAAGATTCCCACCATTAAATACATGACATAGATTTACATAACTATAAAAGATGTGCAATCATTTCTTGGCCATACAAGCCATTACCGTAGATTCATTAAAGATTATTTTAGAATATTCAAGCCATTATTTAAGCTAACAAAGAAATATGTTTTAATTTTTTGTACAATAAGAAGTGTGAAAATGCCTTTCAATATTTGAAAGAGAGATTAACACAAATCTTAGTATTGTGGAGATCTAATTAGACTTAATCCTTTCATATCATAATAGATGCTTTTGATTTTGCATTAGATGCAGTTCTAATGTAGTTTGCTAAGAAGAAGAGTTCCTACTACATTCACTATAGTAGTTGAAGCATTATAGGATCACAAATTAATTACACCATCATAAAAAAAGAGCTCATGGTCATTATCTTTGCACTTCAAAAATTCAAGCATTATGTACTTGAATGCAAGGTTCTTATCCACATATCATACCACCATCTAGTTCCTTATGAATAAATTAAATGTCATTCTACATGTAATTTGATGGCTGATACTTCTATAGAAATTTAATCTACACATGATTGATTAGAAGAGAGCTGAGAATATTATGGAGGTTAATCTTTTAAGGCTACAAATTGACAAAAAAGGGAAGGATATACCTCTTAATGACTTTCCTAATGATCATGTTTGCAAAGCTATCTTTAACACTAGGAATGAATGAGATTGCTCATGGTACATGGATATCCTTAATTACTTGGTGGTTCAAAAGACTCCTTTTGGGTGGAACAAAAGAAAGATCCAACAATTTTAACACTAGGTAAGCCTTACTTGATTATCAAAGAGCTTCTCGCAAGAGATGTCCTAATGGTCTTATGAGGTGATGTGTTCTAAAAGAGAGCTAAGATACTATTCTAGCTCACACATATCATGGTTTGTGTGGTGGACACTATGCTAGAAAGAGAATCATGATAAATTTCTTGCTCATGAACTATTTTTAACCCATCATGTTTTATGATGCTCAATACTTCATATACTACTATGATAAGTACTAATGAGAGAAAGGTATGTTCTCATGGATAAAGGATCCACAATAATTAATTTAACCACATAAACTCTTCAACATGTAAGGAATTAACTTTGTTGGTCCTGTTACTCCACTCTCCAATAACAAGGCATACATTATCATATGTGTTAAATACTACATAAAGTGGATGAATGCTACTATCATTAAAGACTATTCAGCATCCATTGTAGTAAGCTTCCTTCGTAATAATGTACTGCATAGGTTTAACATCCCTAGGATCTCAATCTTTGATAATGGTACATATTTTACCAATATAATTTTAAAGAATTTATTGGAATCTCATGGAGTTAATTATAAATTAATTATCTCATATCACCCACCAGTAGATGACTAGGCAAAGATTACTAATCATGAAATTGTTAAAATACTCAAGAAAATAGTTTGCAAGTGATGAGTCATGGTCTGTCAAGCCCATTTATTGGAGCCTAGTTATTAGAGCCCTATTATCGAAGCCCTGATACAAGATACATGGTCTGTTAGGCCTAGTTATCAGAGACCAGTTATCAGGGCTGCAATATCGCGTACGGGATATTGCGACCTGCATGCGATATCGCGGTTCTGGTGTGAGCCTATAAATAAAAGGCAACACACTTGGTTTTGGGCATAGTCTTTAGATTTTATTTTAATTTTTTAGGTTTAGATTTCTCTCAACCCTTTCCTCCCAGTACATGCCTGCAGTGTGGTGATTTTAATTGTACGGCATCCTTATTCGAGTGTGACGTACTTGGACATGCACATGACCAAAAATAAAGATCGAGATTACTTCATCATTGCAGCATTCACTTAGTTTAATTAATTAATTGTTATTGTTATTTATTGCTTTCATAGTTAATATTTCTTTACCCTAAAATCCTGTTAAACGTGGAATGATTACGACTTGATCACGAGCATTTAAGTGTGACTACTTGGTAACCCAATGGCGTACCTAGGATCTGCGCTTGGTAATCCCAGTAGTATTTGTGCACGAAGTCCAAGATATGTACGTATGATTGAGGAATGGATGCTCATCGCACATAGGCTAGCTTAGATTCTCTCTCACCCTCTCTCTTTTAGCTTAGTTAATATTATTTCCTATTATATCCAGGAGTAGCGTTAGTATAGGAACACATCATACACCTCACTCTGGACTAAACCATACGTGATAAGTTAATACTAGTCCAGGTGGGAAGACAGCGAACTGTGACCTAAGAATAGCTGTCTAGATGCCATAACTAGTCCGTCTATGAAGTTCAACCAGATCATGCGTGAAACGCTCTTATTCGTATGGTTGAGTGTAGGGGTACCTCGCCACTCATCATTGGCTTTGTTGCCCAGGATGGTGCTAGTTATCTTGATTAGTTATATCATACAAGGTCGCTATATAGGAATTAACGATATATCTTTTAGAAAGAAGTAATTATAAAAGTCACATATAAATTCACACACAATTTCACGACCATGTCTCTCTTGAAAGACTATGATCCCGCAACCACTAATGACGCAATTCATTGGAGAACCAACAAAATTGATGATGAAGATGAAGTCTAGAGTACTCAACCTTATGCAGGAGTCCCCTACATTTATGAACACCCCAACGATACTCAAAGACTCTCATCATCCAACTCTGACACCTCTAGTGAGGATGAGACATCCCATAAAACATGAAGGCCCGAAAGGCCTAGGACCTTCTCAATAACTAACAAGAACTTACTTGGGAATGATTGGAAGCCTTACAAAAGTCATAATGAGTTTTACAGTTCCTTCTCTTCCTCTACTCCTTCAACGTCAGATTGTGACACGGATGACTATCTTTCAAGGGATCGTCGTAGAACTAAAAATTGAGCTCACAAAGAAAATCAAGAACACCAACATGAACAGGGGCAACATCATCTCAACTCACAAACTTACAACCTACTTAGTGAGGATGAACCCCTGCTGGTCACTAAGAGCCTAACACTTATACATGAAGCTGTTCAAATCTCCTGTAGGCATCATAAAGAGAGCCATCTACCCATGCTCGATTTAAACAACTTCTCTAATTTCTCAGGAGGCTATGACTTAGATCTGCATCAACATTTATGAGCCTTCTACGATGCCTGTGCATGGAACAACATTGATAATGGTTGGCAAAAACTCAAGCTCTTCCCTATGACACTCGTTGGCCAAGCAAAAGTATGGTATAGAACTAGGCTCCGATAACTAGGCTTGACAGACCATGTATCCTAACATTTGGATAAACATGTATCCAATAACTGGGCTCAATACGACATTGTCCAACCATGGTAGAACTCTTTAACAAAAGATATCAAACCTACGCAAGAGTGTCAGTCTTGAGGAAACAAATCCAAGAGTGGAAACAAGCACAACATGAACCCTTGGACATGGCCTTAGAAAGATATTATGGACTATTAAATAACTACCCAGGCCATGAGTTCTTTAAGGAAAGGCTAATGTACTATATCATTGATGGGCTTCGTGATGCAACCAGAGAAACCCTAGGGATGTATGCCCAAGGTCAACTATACGAACTACAAACCCATCAAGTCCAAGAGCTTATTAAGTGGGTAGCAAAAGAAGAAGGAGAAATGGATAGATGGGAGAGTGTTGAAAAACATCAATGGGACCAGAATCTCAACTTAACAAAGGTCCATAATCATAAAAAGGAGAGATCAACCTATCTCAAGGAGGAAAAACCTTCTTTTCCAACACAACAATCACTAGAAGAAGTCGAGGCAAAGATCAATAAGATGTTGGAATGGACGCATAAAAAGTGTGGGGAATATATTGATATTATTGAAGATAGAATCTTGACAACCCAAGAAGCAGGACAAAGTATCATTAGACAATCAGAAAGAAGGAATAAGGAAAATAAGATCTCAACTTCCAATCATACGTATGAATGCAACATCTACCTATACGATCACCCCAAAGGACAATGCCCAATCTTGTTACATTTATATGAGCATTGGGAAAACATGTTACACCCAAAGTTCATACAGAGATACTGTGTTTGATCATAGTGGAAACAATCCCAGTCGTGGGGGAATCCATCCCTAAATTGGTGACACCTTTCATACCATTCAAATCCAAATGTTTATCTAGTTCAACATCCTGTTTCCACAACTGGGCCAACATACTCTATCCCTTTGCATTATCATTCTCCTCAATACTATCAGCCCATGACCTCAACACAATCACCGCCTTGTGTACCACACACTTCTCCTAATTTTCAACATTCTCATCCTTTCCCTCCTTCTACATCGCCACCAACTATTCCAAAGGTGTCTGCACCATAGCAACAACCCACGAACATTACTTGTACTACTACTTCCAATAGCAATGAGAGACCTCAGCAACATCGAAGGCATCCCTTCTTTAGAAATGACCCTAGGAAGGGACAACACAATTCCAAGGCCACTGCATCCTCCAACTCAGCACAGGTCCAACACTATGATGCATCCTTCTCTTCGAACACAGCACCTCATGTAACTCCATCAGGGCCACCAATTAACACTCCAACAACCATACATCCTAATGAATACAGCCATGGAGGGTGAAATCCTGATCCTTGCATACCATCTTATGGTCTCAATTATCATAGTGGGTCAACTCGTTATCCGAAAACTACATCTTATAAAGTGCCCCACTATGCTTACTATAATCAGGTGTGTGAACCCCAATGGGGTAAGTATGACTAAGTCTCAATACTTCCAACATGCAAGGATCCTCATCTTCCATTCATTAATCCTTGCCATCCTCAACCATTTAGTTATGGGGGATATCCCCCATTCTAGTAACAAGAAGGATTAATAACCTGTTTATTTTCTTTAATTTTACAACTTTTTTGTTTTCCAGTTTTTCGATTTTCAATTTCTTGTTTTATCATTTTGTCTTTTTGTCTTTTTATGTTTTTATAAGTAATCTCGTCTATGAATAAAACACTCATGTGGCTCATTGGTTGAGGTGTGTCCTATGTTATCGAGTATCGAGTGATCAATTATGTGGACAGTGAACCCATTACACCCACTCATCCATTCTACAAATAAGAGGTTCTGATCGAGGGTATAGTGATATTCTTGACATTCTTAAAACTTAAAATTAATTTTGTGTTCATTGTACCCAAAATGAAGAAGGATGGACCAAGAGGGAATGATTAGGGTGTGACATCAAGGGGACTTGCGGATTCTCTTTGGTGACATCTGTGGGAGTTATCATGCAACATGGTTATACTAGGATCCTTGTAGATTTAACGAAAAATGGAAGTAAGAGTAATCAAAAGGGAACTCAAAAATCCAATGTTGTTCTAGGGGATCCCACTGGAAAGACATGCACCCATGCCTGAAGGTTGGCAGCTTCTCTAGATCCAGCAATCGAAAAAAAAAGGAAGATAAAGAAAAAAAAGTGTGACAAAACAAAAATCATTCCTCCCTTGAACAAAACGCCAAGTGATTGTATGCCTTGTTGTTCTAGTGCTCTCATAGTTTCTCATCATGGGATGAAACAATGCGGTGTCACTGATCAGAGGAATGGACTTGGTCCTTATCTTGGAATGATGGGTTAATGATGCGTTAATCATGCTTTACACGCAGGATTCATTGTGCCCTGGGTCTGTTACCTCATGTCCCAATCTCTACAATCCCTTCTATACCCCATCTCATTTTGTTGTCCATATAATTGTAGCTCGTGTCTCATATAGCGTAGGATTCTTACCTCATTTCAATGATACTTACATATGTGTGTTTTTTGAAATTGGTATGGATTACATTTAACCCTTCTAGTGCCTACAGACATTTTAAGGTGTGGTTACGCAAGGGAATTATAGGTTGGAACCTGCTTTGGGGAGGATCCACTTGTGTGACTTTTTTAATTTGTACTTGTTTCATACCACCACATCATCTTATACCCTTTGAGTACTTCATTGTCAAATCTATTCTTTCCTTTGTCATCATTTTATCAAACCTTCCTCAAAACTAGGTCCTTTTATGTGTCACCTAACAAACCAGGTCTGACATTAAACTTTTAGGGCAACTTCCTTGAAAAAATTTCTAACTCTAAAATCACACCAAGCAAAGAATTCAACATTTATTAAAGGTAATGAGTAAGGTATGAAATCATTGAAATTTTTTCAATAACCTTACTAACAATTGATCTTTGTGTGATTATAGATGGCCCCTAAAAGAAGACAACAAGGAGGACCTTCTCAAGGTGCAACCAAACGGCCAGGTGGAGGTAGAGGCCAAGGACTTCATGTAGAACATGCAGAGCAGGAGACACAATCATTCAGCATCCATCATGGAACTTCTGTACTACATAATCTATCCAAGAAAAAGGTGGAGAGGTTAGGGCCCAAGCCTATGAAGATGAATGATGGCTATTTGCGGCATGACATGTCAAGGCCAATCAAGTGTTCCCACAGCTACCGTGTCCATGGAAATTGCCTACTTCATCAAACATTGGAACATCAACATGGACAGCTCATAATCTGTGGATAGAAGAGGAGAAACTTTAGGCACTTCTTCAACAGTATCAATCTCAGAAGCCTGGAGTGCCAAACAAAGGAAAGACACCCATGGAGGAGCCACCACTACTGGGAATCCCATGAGTTCCACAAGTTTTGTCTTTTGTGTCTATGTCCAAATTTTGTTTAATCCTCCACTACGGCATGAATAAACTCCTAGTCAGTCAATAATCCCATACCTATCCACCGTGTAATCAATTGACCTTGTTCCTCACTTTCTTTGACTTGAGGATGAGTTGTTATTAGTCATGGGGGTATGATGAGTCATGGTCTATCAGGCCCAGTTATTAGAGCCTTGTTATCGAAGCCCTAATACAAGATACATGGTCTGTCAGGCCCAGTTATCGGAGACTAGTTATCGGGGCCGCGATATCGCGTACATGATATCGTGGATCGGTGTGAGCCTATAAATAAAAGGCAGCACACTTGGTTTTGGGCATTAGTCTTTAGATTTTATTTTAAGTTTTTAAGTTGAGATTTCTCTCAACCCTTTCCTCCCAGTGCATGCCCGCAGTGTGGTGATTGTAATTGTATGACATCCTTATTCAAGTGTGACATACTTGGACACGCACATGACTGGAAATAAAGATCGAGATTACTTCATCATTGCATCATTCACTTAGTTTAATTAATTAATTTTTATTATTATTTATTTTTTTCGTAGTTAATATTTCTTTACCCTAAACTCCTGTTAAATGTGGAATGAGTACGACTTGATCATGAGCATTTAAGTGTGACTACTTGGTAACCCAATGGCATACCTAGGATCTGCACTTGGTATTCCCAGTAGTAGTCATGCACAAAGTCCAAGATGTGTACGAATGATTGAGGAACAGTTGCTCATCGCACTTAGGCTAGTTTAGATTCTCTCTCACCCTCTCTCTCTCTCTTAGCTTAGTTAATATTATTTCCTATTATATCCAAGAGTAGCATTAGTATAGGAACACATCATACACCTCACTCTAGACTAAACCATACGTGACAAGTTAATACTAGTCCAAGTGGGAATACAGCAAACTGAGACCTAAGAATAACTGTCTAGATGCCATAACTAGTCTGTCTACGGTTTCGACTGGATTGTGCATGAAATGCTTGTATTCATATGGTTGAGTGTAGGGGTACCTCGCCACTCATCAGCAAGTATAAAAAAACTAAGCAATAATCTTAATGATGCTCTTTAGACCTATTGAATAACATGGAAGAACTCCATTGGCTACACATTGTTCAAGTTTATGTATGGATAGGTTCCATGATTATCTACTAATTTGTAAATGAAAACCTTGGGTAGTATGGACAATTTTCATATGACCTTTAATTTTGAGGAAAAAGAAAGGTTAATTAACCTCAACCTTCTCGATGAAAATCATAGAATCACCTTGATGTACAATAAATTAGAACATTCTTACATTAAGGCTTATCATGTTATTCATGCAAGAGAATTTAATTTCAAACCTAGTGAGAAGGTCCTTTGTTTTAATTCATCACACTTATCCCATTCTAAAAAGATTTAATTTCATTGGAAAGACCTTATATAGTCCATAATAGTTACTAGTCTAGCACCATCTACATATATCATCTAGAGGAGATGGAAAACAAATTGGTGAATGAGGAACACATGAAATACTATAAAGAATATCTTTCACATATGAGAGTGCCTAATGCTTAATCCTATATTTTTGCACTCAAAGATCTATCGGGTGATAGACATGGTTTAGTTGTGGGAAAGGAATCCTTTATACCATGTTAAAATTTTCTTTTCCACTATTTTTTTTGTATGCTTTAATAAAGTTTGTATGCTTAGGAATTTTTTTATTTTTTAAGCTTGACAATTAACTATTTTTTATCTTTTTCTTTCTTTAGGTGTGATCTTTATTTGTGCATGTGGGAAAATCAATTAATTTTCTTTATGAATGTTCATTCAAAAAGCCAATGATGGATGAATGAGTTATAGATGTGATGATGATGCAAGAGAATTAAATAAGTCTAATGTGGAGCTTTGAATGATTGAATTCCCACTTAATATAATTCATCCACCTACTTTTCCTTTATCCATCATGAGTAAAATAGGCTTAAATTCAATGGAGAATTTGGATTCATGCCATAAGTTATTAAAGCTACTACCACTGGAACCATGGGCAAGTGCTAGGCCCATACCTTAAGGTATGAGCTTTGAAATCTTGGATGAGTGATTAATCATTGGTGAGGAAAGGGTGTATCATCAAGGATTCTAATGATCACTACAATGGGTTTCATCAGTGTAATTATATCAAGATGCATGTGCTTTCCATTCTTGACCATCTTGATTAGAAGAGGTCTATGATGCTTAGAAATCTATACATGTCATGTGGTGGAGGATGGATGTTCATGTAAGTCAAAAACTTCAAATGGTGATCTAGAACTTTAAGAAATTCCATAATTCCCATGCACATCTTAGAAGATCCTTTTCTTATGAGAAAAAATTTTCCCTAAAAAATTATTATTACTTGAAAATCAATTAAATTAAAAAAGGTAATAAAAAGATAAATAATATTCCAAGCTCTTTAGACCATGTAGATTGGTATCCCTACCATCCCAAATTGATTATGTAATTGCTCAAGCAAGATCAAGATAAAAGATTAAACTAATCCCCATGTAAACATGTGTGTAGCCAATTGGACATGCTTATCTTATGTTCATCCTATGGCCTAGATCACTTAACTCTCAAATGTGATGATAAGATAATCTCTTATCTCATTTCTTCCCAAAGCCAAAAAGACCTAGAAGTCTCTTTCTTAGTGAATTATGGTAACATCAAATGTTATTTCCAACCAAATTTTGAATTCAGTTTATTCCAAGGAGTTAAGATTGTAACTCTTGATTTAGGTTATGATCATATATATCATGACTATTCCAATAACTTGGTTATGATGATGTAATCATTAGAGGAATTGGGATTTGTAAGTACAACTAAAGTGATCAATGAGAGGGTTTTGATAAAGCCAAATTCAGGGAACCTAATGTGCATATGTGCATAGATGGAAGAAAACCATATTGGAATCATGCATTCTAAATGAGGTGTAGCATGTCGCCTTAGTTTGATTGCACTAATGATTAGGTCCTGTAATAATCAAGGCAAGATAACACAAGTAGTGGTAGGTGTGATCTTGTACTTGAAAAGAAAAATTAAAGATCTATCCATATTGTGTGGATGAATAACAGTGAAGGGATGTAGCAGTGAGTCTTTCATGATGTGTAGGAAATGCTCACATATTTCCATGAGCTACTGGAATGGTTGGCTAAGTATCTAATGATGTTGCACTATCATCTTCTCTATATTTTCCATCACTTCATTCTCCATCTCTATCTTTCCATTTTGGCTCATTATTAAGTGGAGTATGAAGTTCATTAGGTGAAATAGAGGATGAGATTTGGCCATCCAAGGGATGGAGTTACATTAGGTGCTAATGTCTCACTAGCTATCGAAAATTTACAAGTGTTCCATCAAGAGGCTTTACAAGGGCAAGAAATGCAGGTGCTTATTATGAGGAGGATCCAATTATTAAATCCTGGTGACTTGGAATTATGAGAAAGTAAATGCATGCTTATCTATCATGAGATGATGGTGGTTACATGAAATATGGCACTTGATTAATCTTTGACATATGTGATTCTAATTCAATGAGCTTCAAGTTTGATCATGACAATCTATTTCCACCTTATCTCATTTATGTATTGAGTATCCTATTTAACTTCCATTTCTCATAACTCCCTCTATTTCCTGCTCCTTATATCATAGAAATTAACATTTTAAACATTATGATTCAAACCCCACAAGTTTGAATGTCATCTAAGGTAAGTTTTATGTCTCAGTATTCTTACTTTCCTTATGGCTTATTTAGGTTAATCTTTGGCATTTTGGGTGAGTTTGATGTCATGTTTGGTCCCCTAGAGGATTGACAAGGGTGTGAAAATGCATGGAAAGATAAAATTTTTTTATTTTCTTTTTTGGAAAGAAGGGGAAGAGGGGCATTGATACATCCATTACATCAATGGATCCCTACAAAAGAGGAATTAGCCTCCAAGACTTCCTTGTGCATTTTTCTTTCTTTTGTTTAATTTTCTTTGTCTTTCATGATCCAAATAAGAAAAAAAAATCTAACATATTTTTTCATAACCTAAATTCAGTAAGATTTTCTAATAATGTTTCCCCTTGTTATTTTTATTAGCATTATTCATATGGTTCAAGTCAAGTGTCTTATAACTCAATAATGAAGAAAAGGCACCAATTCAAGAATGTACTTTTTTAGTGGTTATTTAAATTATTCTCATATTATTTTTTTTACTTATTCATGCATGCCTTGGTTTTATAGTTGTAATTATGTTTCTCTTGTGGCTCCAACAGTTATACTTGTCATTATTTTGATGTGCATTCTTTGCAATGATAGTATAATGGTGAGGGGTACTCAGTTTAATTTTAGCACCCTTCATTACTCATCATGCTTAGGTGATTATGTTTAGGCTTATTGATGAGACGCGACTTGCACTGGGCCGCGATATCGCATCCCATGCGATATCGCATATGCGATATCGTGTCTTCTCCTACGATATCGCGTATGCGATATCGCGTCCCGCCGCCATATCTATAAATAAGAGGTGGCACTCCCTTCATTTCCCAATCCTGGCTAGTGTAGCGAAGCT
>MNCI01023457.1:1121648-1146012 GCA_015680685.1 Gnetum montanum | reverse complement strand
ATTTTTGTTTTACAACTTTCTTTAACTTTTCTTGTTTTTGTTTTACACCATCATTATACTTTTCTAGTTTTTGTGTGTATGTGTGTGTGTGTGTGTGTCATCCACCTTGTAAGTTCGTCACCCAATAAGTGTTCATACCAATGGGATGAACTATTTTTTTTTATTGATTGCTAATGTTGGTTTTTACCTTTAAGTTACAGTGTTGATACTAAGGTATGTCTCTTCTGATATGGCAGGCAATGAGATCACTTCATCCATCCATCCATCAAAGTCTATGGTTTCCCTTGGCTTGGAAATGTACAGTTCCCTTCCAATAAGAACTTTAATGAATTGGTGACTAGGCATTTCTCAAACTAAGGAAGGACTCAAGGATTGCGAAGGGTGTAACTTCAAGGGAACTTGATGCTCTTGTGTTGGTTATTCACTTGGGTGCTTGGTTGTTTTCTTCTTGAGTTTTCTTACTGTTCCAATGTTACCCATTCTTCGGAAGCTGAGACAATAAAAATAAAGAAGAAGTCTTTGCATGGTGTGGTCCCCACGCATAAAAACACAAAACACAAAAAAAAAAAACCAAAGTGAGGATTCAAAGCACACCCCTTAGATGAAATAAAATTTGGGCTGCAAGCACTGGTTATGGAACCAAAGCGTTCCCTCTAACTAAGGCCCTTCTCGCTTCCCATTCTCTCCATTGTTTCGTCGGAACGGTGGTGGCTCTTTGAAGATGCATCCTTGTTATCCAAGTGGATGGTCTAACCAAATGCATTGATGCAAACTCACTGGACGTGGTTGGTTTGAGCCAGAGTTGGAATGCGATTCGCCAAGTCACATTAATCATAAACCACACAAGGGGTTGTACACCACCTTGTTCTTGGGATTCCATTCCACTTCTTTTCTTCCCATCCTTCTCTCCATTGTTCACCTCATTGCCGGTTGTATCATTAGTGTATATTTTGGTTGATGCATTGTTTTCTTTTTGGTAAATTCTTACGGTTAAGACTTTAACTCTTGTTCCAAAGGACATTCCCAGAGCCTACGGACTCTTTGAATGTGGGATTGTCAGGGCATTAAGGGCATGAGCCTGCTTTGGGGAGGACCCACTGACATTCCTATTTGGAACATTAGTTAACTTCTTTTCCTTAACATTTTTGCAATTAATTAACATTTTTGTTCATTTCCATCATGACATCCCCTTCACCGATGCCATAGTTGTCCCTTTTTACCTATCTTTCCTACTCCTTTTCGTTCTCCATTCTAACGCTACCGGAGGTTCGCGATTAGTCATGGGGGTACGGGGCCTGATTTTTCGATTTTTATCCTAAGCCCCGGATTTTTTCGTTTTTCTTCCTAACCCCTACACCTTCGGTAGTCATCATCTACATTTTCCCAGATCCATATTAGCCATACCACAACTTAGCCAAGGAACCTAAACCGAAGCAAGGTATGATTTACTTAATGATTCAATTACCCTTGCTAATATATGATTGTGTTGTGGGTGCAGATGGCCATCATACAACAACGGAATGGATCTGGAGCAAACACTTGGAGTGGAGCAGCATTGAAGCCGCTATGCAAGGAGCAGAATTGATAATGCGCTTACGGATGGACAACGGAAGGCGCAATCTAGGCGTTGGCAGCAACAAGACTCTTCTCTCTTCTTCTCTTCTATTCTCTCTCCTCTTTTCTCTCAGCTGCCAACTGTGGCCTGATGTCATTGTAATAAGGTGTTCACCCTTGTTGTCATGAACACCAGTTTTTGTCAAGTCTTGTAATAAAGACCGTTCACATGTCATCCCATTAGTTCCATTCCCCTCAATAATCCCATACCTACCTAATATTATTGTAAGGAACTCGAGGAGGAGTTTTCATTCAGTCATGGGGGTATGATGAGACGCGACATGCATAGTGCCACGATATCGCATACGCGATATCGCATCCGATGCAATATTGCGTATGCGATATCGCATCTTTTCCTACGATATCGCATACGCGATATCGCAGTCCGTCACCATATCTATAAATAAGAGGTGACACTCCCCTCATTTCCCAATCCTAGCTAGAAGTAGTGAAGCTCTGGCAGTTTGAACACTCCAGAGTTAGATTAATTTCCCATGTGCCCGCAGTAGGAGTCCTAGACTGAACGGCTCTTTATTCGAGCAACTTTGTAACTTGAACACAAGTTGTGTACGGCAATAAAGACAAACTTGATTGGATAAACCTTACAGTACATGGTTTTATTTCATTGTTATTTATTACTTTCCTAATGCGCACGAGTACGACTTGGTTACGAGCATCTACGGATGTGTACGGCTAATCAAGGAATCGGTTGCTCGTCGCAACGTGTGAGTACGACTTGACTACGAGCATTGTGACTGCTTGGTAACCCAGTAGCGTATTCTAGGATCTACGCTTGGTAATCCCAGTGGTAGTCCAATGTGTACGGCTAGTTAAGGAATCGGCTACTCATCGCTAGGCTAGAACGTGTGATAAGTACGACTTGGCTACGAGCATCCACGGGTGTGTACGGCTAGCCAAGGAATCGGCTGCTTATCACACTTAGGCTAAATAGGTGCCTCAGTACGACCACTTCGAGCACTTGCGTTACGTGTGGTGATCCCAGTAACGATTAGCGTTTGGTAGCCACAGTTGCATAGTTCAGGGTGTGTCCGATAAGTGGGAACGGATGCTGACGCTAGTTAATTTAGACTTAGGACATTAGTTAGAGTTAGTTAGTTTCTCAACCCTTTCCCTCATAGCTTAGGAGATAAACTGAAAAATACCAAAAAAATCACATACCTCAGACTTGCTTAACCATACACCGTGACACATACAAGCAAGCCTGGGAAGACAACAAACGATTAACCCCAAGTGTTTCTTGTGGCGTTAAGGCATTTAGTCTGCGGAGTTCGACCAGATCGCGTGTACACGCTCGTATTCGTATGGTTGAGTGTAGGGGTACCTCGCCACTCATTAGTAGATATAGAATATTATAGGTCGAATTGAATACTATTGATGTTGATAGGAGATTCTTTCTAAGGAAGCTATGGTGAAGCCAACTGGAGGTATGGTGCTTGGCAAAACCTTTGAAGAATATTATTGAGGATCATTGAACTTCGAAAGGGGGGAGGGATGAATAAGTTTCCCAATAAAAATCAATCATCATAAAAACCACACCCAAAATTACCTAGTTTCCCAACTTGGGTACTCCACACTTAGAGGGTAGATCACTTACATACCTCTAGACTTTGTTTTTCTCAAAATGTGATTTGAAGGGTACCATAACCTATAAAAGCTCTAAGATCCACTTTAGAATGAGTTTTCATCATGAATCCACTCAGCCTTGCAAGATCTAGATAATATTAGAATGTGGTTTCTAGGATCCCACAACCTTTACAACTTGAGCTCCACTTCAAAGTGTTGTGATGTTGCAACAACACTTAATCCCATAGGATCCTGAAAAGCTTAAGGACAATGCCTTCTTACAAGAATCACATCAACCCTAGTGGGACAACAAGAATGATAAATAAAACTTACAAGGAAAGGATGCAATTGATTTCTTGGTCCTTATACTTTGAGGCACAATGTAATAAAATCACTATAACAGTACAAATGATGGTACAATGAGATACAGAAATACAATAGAATAAAGTACATAATGATTGCTTGATGTTGACACCTGCTTCCTCAAAAACTTGCAAAATTCCCAAGAGAATGAAGTCTTCTCATAGCCTTGAAGTTTCCAAAATCACCTTGAAATTCATGCAATGGCTATCTAATAGCTAGTGGAAATGTCTTCTTTGAGACTAAGATGTCTCTCTACAATAGAATTCAATTCTAGGGAGAGGTCTCTTCTTCAAAGGAAATGTCTCTGAGGAGATGTCCCTAGGGAGACATCTTCTCCTAAAAGGAAACATCTCTTTTTTTTAGGAGATGTATTCTCTTGCTCTTCTACACTTTGGCCAAGACATCTTTTGCTTCTGAGAGACATCTTGTTAGCTTTTGAACTTTGGTTCTTAAAGCTTCCTTTTGTTGATTTTTCTTCATCCCATTTCTTGGAACTTATTTATTTTGTTGTAATATCCATTCTTACCCTTGCTTCCAATTTCTTTATGAAGTCCTTGACCATCATGTCCATGCTCCCTTGAGTCCTTGTCCATGTTCTTATCCTATAATCACAAAAACCACATAAGCATCCTTTGTTCTCCATTTTCCTTAACGTTTTGACATACCAAAAGGTCAACAATCTTCCCATTTTTGGTAATCTCCAAAACTCAAGAAAATGGATGAGATGATAAACCAATAAATAATAAAAATAATATTAAAGTATTAATACATATAAATTCTAATGATAGCTAGGGACTAGAATAAAATCTCTAAGATTCAAGATGACTCAAAGTGTAGAAGAAGATGATAAAAATGAATATGATATAATGAAAAAGTAAAACCTATCTCCAAAAGTTGCACCACAAGAAGGTAGCCAAAATAAGCACCATCAGTCTATATCATAAATTGTTCACAAACTATCCTACAATACATCCACACCATATACAAAACCATATATGTGCAATTCGACAAAAATCACAGATGTGCACATCCATCCAAATTTCTCCTCCTTTTGGGACATTAGCAAAAAGGAGAGAAAACACTGGAGGAGTCTAACCATTGACCTCAATCACATCATTGGACTAATCATCTAAATCAACTACTACTCTAGATGGTCAATACATCTCCTCCTTGTCATCATTGTTGTTGGTTCTGGAGCTAGTCAAATGTTGCTCATCATCATCTAAAGATGGTATTTGTATAGGGGTCCTCTGGGGATAAAGCTTCACTCAAAACCAAGATGAAGCTAGTGGATCAGGTTGAGCTATAGCCTACTAAGAAGATGAGGAAGCTCCCTTTCTTTAATAGGTAACATCAATAGGTACCCATTGGGATGTGGTCCCAAAGATACTCTCCATGGGTTGCTACTCAAATGATCTAAGAGCATCACCTAGAGGTGGAACATGATGCCTAGGCTACATGGGATCATGATGTTTCCCTTAGACATTAGTCGGTGGTGCATAAGGCTCAAAATCTAACTCATTCTCTAAGTCATGTGCATGGGAAGGTCTAGCTACTGCAAGATGCCTCTATGGTGCAAGAATGTCCTCCTCACTATTAGAAATAGAAGGAGTAGTACCCTCCTCAAACTACTACCCATTTAGAAAAAGAGGTACATCAACAACATTCGTTCTCTTATGCAAGTAAGAATGATTCCTCCCAAGCATCCTGATAGCATGAGCAAATAGTTGAAGTAGCTTCTTCAAGAAGGATTTGATCTATGCTCCAGCATATTTGAACCTATTCAACTGAGGAGAGGCCCTAGATGATGATCCTTCTTTCTTCTTCTATGATGAAGATGGTTTGGTGCTTGGTCTTGCTACTTTTGCATGAGAGAGGCTCCTCTTCTAAATATACATGCTAAGGTTCCTCTTGCCTTTGAACAAAGTCATCTCAAGAATAGGTACATCCCTATGATGTATCAACAAACTGATGAGATAGGGGTAACCAAGGATTCTCTCATTGGGATATAAACTCAGCATAACTTGATAGAGAGTATGATCCAAGTCTAGTGGTTGTCCTATAAGAAGGTAGTAGAGCATAAAAGCTTTGGGTGGTAGTAGATAACTATAGCTTTCTCCTTTTACAATAATGTTATATAAAAGAATAAGAAACAAAGTGGAAGCATCTAGATACATCCTATTTCAATGAATTCTTCCTCTATTAAAAGACATAGGCTCTCCAAATAGGGCATCATAGAACTTATCATGACTAATAGCAACTATACCATTTGTGTAAATATTGTTCATAGAATCAATGGTAATCCAAAAAAAATCTGCACTAGATATCCTAAGGAGTGCATTCATAACTTGGGGAGACACCTCAATTACAAGACCCTCAACCATAGATGTGAACATCCCAACAACAACATTTGATATCACAACATTGTAGTAAAACTCTCTAATAAGAACTTCTAGAACTAGGAAATTCATTGTAATGAAATTACTCCAATTCAACACTTTAAAATAATCCATCAAGGTTTGCTGCCTATGCATAGGAAATGACAAGGAGCACTTAGAGATGATATTCATGGTTTGAGTTATCTCAAACCAATGCTGGGCACTTGTGCATTTGAATTGGCCCATGTAGGAGCTTGCATTACTGTTGGAACACCCTCTAAATCTCTCCTTTGATGGTGGCTTAGACATTCCTATCTTCTTGTGGGCCATTGTAGATGAAATAATTATTGTTGGTGATGCCCTGGTCATCATTGTGGGGTCATCTTTGAAGAACAAAATAAAAGAATGAGGGTTTTAACTTTTATAACAATGCCAAATGAGGGATTTTGATGAGAAAGAAGACATATTTCATCTAAAGGAGACGTATCCTCTAAGTTTAAAACCTAATGTAAACATCTTCTTTTCATAGTAGATGTATCTATCACATTGTAAGAGATGACAAATAGATGTCTCCCTTTGGGAGTAGATGTCTTTAGGAAGATGTCTTCTCTAAAAGAGGCTTAACAAGATTGGGTTTAGGAAATGTTTCCAAGGAATATAGTCTTAACAGATTCTTACAATAAATTAAAAACTTACCTCTACCTACCTTCTTTGCTGACAAAAAATGAAGGTGTTTAGTATGCTAGAGAAAGAGATTCCTCTTTTAAGATTTCTCTTCTCAACCAAACTTCTTCAATGTTCAAGGCTTGGATCTCTTTCACAAATTTTTTGGAAAGAGTCTTCTCATTCTCCTATTCCTTTCTTTTAACTCTTCATTCTTTCTTGATCTTTATTCTTTTGAGTTGTCCAATTCTTCCTATGATCCTATATGGAGTCCTTTCTCGATGTAGTCTGATAAGACCAAGGAGTTCTATGGTATGACTAGCTATTCATATGATAGAGCTTTAAATTGCATTCCCATTGATTATGCCCTAATTTATGACAATAATAGCATCTAATCCTTCTATTGTAGTAAGAGTGATTAGGATAATCAAACCTTTGAGGATCCTTTTGATAGATAGGAGTTTCTTTTGATTTGGATGTGGTGGCTTTCTCCTTTGAAATATCATTCAGTTGAGATTGGGTTGGTGTATTTGATTCATCTTATGTATAGCATCCCAACCCACTCTTATCATGTGAACTTCTTCCTTGTCCAAATACCACATAAAAGGATTCTTTTCCCTTTACTAGCCTTTCATTCACAAGTTTAACATCTGCAATTTCTACTTTAGCCTACTCATAAGAAAAGGTTAGTTTTCATTCTTAGCCCTTAGGTTTGAAAGTTCTTTAGTAAGATTAGAAATTGTTGAATTTAATAAAGAAATTTCATGATAATTTATTTTGACTTGCTTATTTAATTTTGTGCAAATACTTTGAAGAGATAATAATTCTTTGCACAAAAGTTCATACCTTTCTTCTTCATTTTCGAATTCGTCATTTGAGGTGCTAGCATCATCATCGGTAAGATCCATACAAATGAGATGTGATTCTCTTTCATTATTTTCCACCTCTTCTTCATTATTTTCTCCATCATTCCAACTTGTGTAGAAATTTGTCTTTTTTGGTTCCATATCATTTTTTTTCCCTTCATGGTAACCTACCATTACTTGGACATTTGGAGGCCACATGGCCTCTACCACCACAAATCCAGCATCCTATTGTTAAAGAATCAAAATAAGACTTTGAAAAATTTTTACCTCTTTCTTTACCTTTGAATTGTTTGGATCAATTGAGGCTTGATTGGTTGAAGTTTCTTTCTTTTCTAGCAAGTAGCCATTGTATTCTTTTAGAAAGAAGAGCTACTTCCTCTTCACTATTCTCATCTATAGGTTCCTTCTCCTTTGAAGCTATTTTTAGAGCAATGGGTTTTTCTTGAATTTCACCTTCACTTATGAGATTCATTTCATAATCAACAAGAGTACTTTAAAGCTCTTCAAATTTAAGAACTAAGAAGTCCCTAATTTCTTCCATTACAATCACCTTTGGTCTAAATTCTAGTTGTAAAGTCCTAATCATTTTTATTATAACATTACTTTTAGGCAAATCTTGACCAATACCTCTAATGTCCACAACAAGATCATTTTCTCTAGAGAAGTAATCTTTTATTTTCTCACCTTCTCTCATTTTGAGCTTATCATACTCACTTTTTAAAACTAACAATTTAGAGTTTTTAACTATTGAGGTTCCTTCATGTGTAGCCTTTAATATTTCCCAAATTTCTTTGGTCATTTTACAACTAGCTACTCTACTAAATTCAAATTTATTCAAAGCACAGTACAAACAATTTTTTTCTTTTGAATCAAACATGAACTTATCTCTTTCTTCTTATGTCCATTTATTCTAAGGCTTGGTGGCTCCTATTGTGCTATTGACGGGAAGGCTGTGTGCAACCTTCAAGGATGGATTCCTAGACTTCAAACTCCATTGATTTGAAGAAGCCTTGCATCCTTACCTTTCAATAAGTAAAGTCAAATCCATCAAACTTGGGTGGCTTTGTGTAAGATGTCCCCTCCATTGTTCACTCTTAGAAGTAGATGTAGAAGCAAGAGTACCAGGCTCTAATACCACTTGAGAATCATTGAACTTAGAAGTGGGGGGATGAATAAGTTCCCCAACAAAAATCAAGCATCACAAAATCCACACCAAAAATTTTGTGATTCTCCAACTTGGTTTCTCCACATTCAAAGGGTATATTACTTACACACCTCTTGACTTTGTTTCTCTCAAAATGTGGTTTGAAGGGTACCACACCTTGTACAAACTCTAATCTCCACTCCAAACTGATTTGTCACTATGAATTCACTACACCCTGCAAGGTCTTGACAAGCTTAGAATGTGGTTTCTAGGATCCCACAATCTTTACAACTTGAGCTCCACTCTGGAGTGGTGTGACATCACACAAAGACTCAATCCTATAGGATCCTGAGAAGCTCAAGGATAATGCCTTCTCACAAGAAGCACATCAACCCCAGTGGGGCAACAAGAATGAGAAATAAAAATTGCAAGGATCCAATTTATTTTTTTGTCTTTGTACTTTGAGACACAGTACAATAAAATCACTATAACAGTACAAATGATGTTACAATGAGATACACAAATACACTAGAATAAAGTACATAATGATTGCTTGATGTTGACACTTGCTTACTCAAAAACTTGCACAATGCCCAAGAGAATGAAGTCTTATTATAGCCTTGAAGTTTCTAAAATCACCTTAGAATTTGTGCAATGGCTATCTAATGACTAGTGGAGACATCCTTTTTGAGATTAAAATGTCTCTCTACAACAGACTTCCTAGGGAGATGTCTCTTCTTAAAAGGAGATGTCTCTAGGAAGATGTCTTCTCCTAAGAGCAGATGTCTCCTTTGGGTCTTCTATACTTTGACCAAGACGTCTTCTGCTTCTAAGAGACATCTTCTCGACTTTTAAACTTTGGTTCCCAAAGGTTCCTTTCATTGATTTTTCTTCATTCCATTTCTTGGAACATCTTCATTTTGCTATAATCTCCAATCTTACCCTTGCTTCCAATTTCTTTGTAAAGTCCTTGACCATGATGTCCATGTTTCCTTGAGTCCTTGTCCATGTTCTAGTCCTACAAACATAAAAACCACACAAGCATCCTTTGTTCTCCATTTTCCTTAAGGTTTTGACATACCAAAAGGTCAACAATTATGTCACTAGTACTCACACCCTCAGCTGTCATACATGAGACATGGATTAAGTACTTGTAAGCTAAATTTTTCAAGATGTGTTCAATTAGAGGAGAAAAATTATTTAGGAAGGATAATGTAGAAAAGCAGATCCACATGCTAAAACATCAATTTGAGGACTAGAAGAAGATGATCTAGGAAAAGGAAAGTAGGAACTTGATCTTTTTCACTAGGTAGGAAGGCTTGAGGATGAAAGCTTAATCATGATCCAATTTTAGGATAAATACCTCTGTACTAAAAAGGATCTCTAGAATTAAGAAAAAAAACTAGCAAAGAAGATAACATGAGAAACTAACAAGCTCATGAAAGTACACATGATTAAGCCAGCAACCTAGGATATTAAGGTTCACAGATTATATAAATTGGTAGCTCTTTTGAATGAGAGGAGGATTGAAGAATGGTGAGAAGTTAAGGAGAAATTCAATGCCTTGTATGCCAAACTCCATCACATGGCCACAAGTGAACCAACACTGCAAGAGAAGATGGACCTCCTAGAGAATATGTATATCTTTTTCCATGAAGCAATATTGGTAGTTCTTAAAAGAAGACTCAAGAAAACTCAATAAGACATACAAGCATCGCAAAGGAGATATCTACATGTTGTTCAAACTTCTATAGGGAGACCATCTAACAAACTAGAAGAGTGGATCCATAGAGGGTTGGTTAAGTTAAAGGTCATCTAGTGTGAGCTCACACAAGCAAGGAGGTACCATAAGTAGTTCAAAGTAGATGTAGATAAATGTCACTAGGTGTTGTTGCAAGATCAATGATTGATGCATGAATAGAATAGGAAACTTCAGACTAGGGTGATGAACCTTAAAAACAACTCTAAAGATTCCATATATCCACACCTAGCATCTCAAGCTTCTTCCCATATCAGGAAAGCACTTTAGGAGGATTTCTATATTAGCCACCACCCCTAGCTCTTCTCATTCACGTATATTGTACCATATTCATGGTCCATTTGGTATATTTATATTTTCTTCGCATTGACTTTGTGAAGTATTTGGATCTTATTTTATGTTTTGAGATGATAAAGCTATGTAACTAGCTTTACTCAATCATGGAGGAATGATGAGTCATCAAGTGACATTTTGTAAGTTAATTGTAAGTCCTAAACTTGAGAAGTATCATGCAAATCCTATGTTTATAGTTCTAGTATGATCCATTGGGGTTTGTATCCTTATTTTCTATGACATCTTCTAGGTCATGTGCATGTTTTAAGTCTCTTAAGATGTTTCTAACACTGTTTGGGCATCCTAGGATTCTTAGGACATGTTCCCCTTAGTTTTGTCCTTCATCCAGAACTAGTAATTAGTAATAGTTCTTTGGGGTGGGGGTGTAGCAGTGCAATGGGTATATGTTAAAACTAGTAGCATCAACATTGGAACATTGATGCATCCTCTATCTAGCCCTCATTTCCAAACCTTGCATGAGTTATGACTTGGAACTATCATGATGTGTTGATTGACCTTCATGGATGCCCAAGCATTGATGAAACTAAGCCATTTTTTCTAAAAACTATAAGTACCTAGGTTGAGCTCTTCAAACATAAATTTGATATTTTAAACTTCATTGTGAGACTTTTAGACTTTTGGCATCCAATTTTATGTGAAAAAGCTTCTCCTCCCCTACATAAGTATAATTTCCTTTCTATTTTGTGTGTTTTTGAGTTATTTCTTTAACAAGTGTGACTAGACTCTATTAGAGTACTACCTTGCTTTTAAAGCCCAAAATTGTTTGATCAATGTGAAGTTAAATATTTGGAATTGTGAATAAAGATAATGGTTTTCCTTATGTTTTGTGACTTGGATACCTTAAACTATAAAAACACCAAAAATGCAAATCTCATGCTTATCATAAGCATTTATTAATTAAGTTATTAAGTCATTTACATACTTTTTGAGCTACACTAATTCATCCTTATTCGAGAAGGTCATAACTATATGACATAGTGTTGGGTCATCTAAGTTATAACTAGGAGACATTTTATGTTTTTTGTATGAGGCGTTACACATCCCCTTAGGGATTACAACCCATGAGTATGTGCATGTGTGAGCATTTCCACTTATCCTAGAAGAGATTGCAATGCACATATGCTATTTATTATTTTATTATTATATCTATAAAATACATAAAAATTATAAAATATAAAATCATAAACATTTTCTCTACTTTTTTACTATGGTAACACAATTTTTTCATGTTTTATATATATCATATCTCTTTTACATTCATTAAATACAATGGTGTACAAAAGTGTTCTTTGCAATTCACATTAAAATCATCTATAGAAGTTAACAACTAAATTGCATTGTGTTCCATATGATACAATTCCATTGACCATGGCCAACGAAACCTCTATCACTTGGAGTTGCTTTCATCCCTAGTTCTTTATACTATTTGAAAATTTAGATATAATGTGGTCTATCATAGATATTCTTGAAAAAAAAAACTTTCTTTCTTTGTCTACTCAAAGTGACATCATTTAACAACTCATATTTCAGCTGAAGCCCACATTGGATACATTATATTTTCTTCTTTTTTTATAGGAAGCTTTTAGTATGAAGTTCAAACTTGAGAAGATGCTTTTAAAAATGGACAAGGTTTGATCCTTTTCCTACATAAGAGGGAGGTTTCTAAGATTGGTTGTAATGATGAAAACCTAAAAATGTGTCTTCAAAAATTGTTGAACTATTTCTTTTTATGTTTTACTAGGATTTTATCTCTTTTTAGTGCTACTCTAAATTTTTTCTTTGTAATAAGTTTTAATTTTGGGGTCCTACCAACAACTCTTATCCCAAGACCCCTTAAAATAATAATATATGAGAAGGTGTTGGAACTCAAAATAATTAAAACATAGGTATACCCCAAGATTATAGAAGTTTATAACTTAGTGCTACTTAGTAAAATTGAACCTTTGACTTGGGGTTACCAAGCCAAGACTCGTATTAGTAGGCTAACATCTCATTGTTCAAAATAATAACTTATGAAGCATGATGCAAGCCTAGCATAGTAGGCCAAGGTACCTAGACAACTCCATGCATACACTATTTTTGAAATTCTATTATGAAGTGAAATGAAATGAAGCTTTACTATGTTTGAAGATCCATAGGATCTATTAGATAAATATTACATTTTTATGAAAAATAGAAATAGACTCTACAAATTGACCAAGCAGTAATGGAGACATAAGAAAAACCATACAGGTTTTTTGCTATAATATTATAACACTGTCTCAAATGGGTAGTCATAGCATAAGAAAGAAATGCATGTAACTCATCTTCAAAGGCTTCTAATTTGTACAACCTACAAATGTGCTTTCCTTAGGGGATTTGAATTTATCTTTCACTTTCAATTATAAGATGATGAAAACTTAAGTAAAGCTTATTGATAGCATTTTGATACTTGATGGGAATAGTAGCTAAGAGATAGTGAGCTTCTATGTATAGTTTATTAGATCTAATGTGGTGTAAATAAAATTTCCTCTTACCTTTCACATTAGCCCACATCTATGTTAAAACCTTTTGTTTGACTAGTTGGTGAATATGCTTAGGATTTTGCTATATGTCCTTACAAGGGATATTCCATTTTCTTAATTATTGCATCCCCTAAAAATACTAACCATGGTCTCGTGAATCCTCAAGAACTAATTTAGACACTTTTTATTACCTTGACATATGTAAGCTATGAGTGTAGGTAATGAATTGACATAAGATTTCTACTTTGAAAGTTAATAAGTCACATTCACATAATAACATTAAATAAAGTTTTACATCATCACCTTTAACCTATCGAAAAGAAAAATATTTTGTATTCTTTTAATACCTTTTCAAGGTTTAGCATTGAGTCTAGGTACCCCAACAACACATCCATATAATATAGTAGAATAGATGATAGTATAAAATTTTATTTTATTTTGACTTTCCAAGCATAAAGACTTAAATCTTTACACTTGTTTTTGAAAGCATAGAGAGCCTTGAAACCTCTTGCTATTTTTTTCTTTGATGTACTTTCCCACATGTAATTCTTCATATAAATGAGACCAAAATATTTAAAAGAATCTAATATTTAAAAGGAAATTTATCAGGGAATAATAGGAATAGTTTGCATCCCCTAAAAATACTAACCATGGTCTCGTGAATAGTTATTTCTTGTATCTCAGATCATCAATTTAGCTTTATCTACATTCACTTGAAGATTAAATAAATGCCAATATTTTTCTAAAATTGGTAACATATTTTGCATACCTTCTACAATAGTGAAGATCAAGGTAGCATCATCTGCATATAAAAGAAGATTCATTGCTTAGGATCCAATTTTGATAGCATGACTATCTTTCCTATTACACAACCATTCTTGCATTTTATCAATAAAGATACCAAAGAGAGTTTGAGAAAGTGGACAACCTTGCTTAACTCCAATTTTTCTCTAGAATTGAAATTTTTTTCTCTAAATTGTTGTCAATAATTTTAATAATCACGTCCTCATACAATCTTTATTTTGCTACAATCAAATTTGAAGGGAGACCAATTTTATGCAAGCACAACCATAGTTTTGTACAGATTGCTGAATCATATTTTTTGTAAAATCAATAAAACAAATAAAAACTATTTTATTAGGTGTTTTTGCAAATTCCATGTAGTGTCTTAAAGTAACTAAGTGATCAATAGTAGAGTGATTTTGTTTGAAACTTACTTGACATCTTACCCCAATCTAGTTATGTTTAGCCCAAGAACTAAATTTTTTTCTAGTAGAGTGCCCAACAACTTAGCAAAAACATTACTCACAATGATCATTTCATAATTTTTCAAATCATTTTTATCTCACGTTTTATATAATAAGATAGCTTTACTAGTTTTCCAATGTTGATTTAATCCTTGCTCCATTGTTGAATTTAATTTGTGCCAATTTTCTATATGAATAGATCCTACCCACTTTAATAATTTTGCATATAAACCATTTGAGTCCACAACTTTGCTAGATGCTAACTTTTTAATACCTTCTGTTAATTCCTCAAGAGAAAATTGGAGAGGTGCTTGTTATATAATAGTATTGAAATTATCATCTTGTCCTGTAAATAGCTTACTGTAAAATGAACAAATATCTTGAAAAGAAAAAGTAAATGATGAAGATACTTTATACTGAAAACACTGCCAAAACTATCTAGGTTTCTTTTTAATGGTGTAAGCAAACTATTCCTATTATTCCTCGATAAATTTCCTTCTTTTGGTTCTAATCAAGCAATTATATGCCTTAACTAAACTTTGTTTGTAACTCTTATTTGCATTCTTAATATTTTACCTAGTCTACATGTGATCCTCATCAAACCAAGTTTTGTGAACATCTTATTTTTGTGAATGCATAATTTGCTTAGTTGTTAGCAAATTTTATTCAAGCTTATGAAGTCAACTTTTAAGAGTCCATTTGTTATGTGTTACATTAATATATTTTCCTTAACTACTAAGGTGAATTTGTATTGACATTTTTTTCTATTCTTATTTTTTGTTGTGTGAGAAAAAATTGGAATTTGCAATAAAAACTCAACAGGATGATGGCAAGACTCCACTAAATCTCCTTCAACTTTTAACTTCTTAATAAAATCAATATCTTTATAAAAACATAAAAGTAAATCAATGCAAGAGTTACCTTGAGGTCCTGTGAAAGTAAATGATAAAGATTGAGGTAATCTAGCAAGTCCATTGTAAATTAGAAGATAAAAAATTTTTGTTCATTCTAATAGTTGTTGATTCATCTTATTAATTGTGCCATTTGCATAATGTCAAGTCTAGTTGTGATTTTCAACAATGTCTAAATTGCCAATATAATGTTACCACTAAATAATTTTTGTCTGTTGTGAACCTATCCTTCCATTAAAATCTTTACAAATAAATACTAAACCTTTTGCTATAAATTTTACAATATCTTTGCTTAAAAACTGAAAAGGATGATTACAATACAACTTTATAGAATCATATAATATGGCATCTCTAGAATCAAAATAGCATATGGCAAGGAAAGCACAACCATGCTATCATAATATTTTTAGCCAAACATATGATTTATGATCATCAATTTTTTTCAAAGCATAGAATTTTCAAGAGATTTCCTCATTAACACTGTAATGCCCCTAGAAGGTTTGCCTCTTTGCCCTACTTTTGTGTTTCTTGCATCAAATTTAATAAATCCAGGAACTACAAAATCTACAAAACCAACATCTTCTTAAGTTTCAACAAAACTAAAGATATCAAAGCTACCAAAGAAGCTAATACTATTCAAAGAAACAACTTTATTTGCAATTCCACCATCAATATTAAGAAATCCACACCTTAAAGGGCCTGTATATTTTTTGAATAATTTTTGGAATACTACTTATTTGTAATGACTACCATGTTGCTAGCATTTGGGCATGCTACAAAACGCTAGCACAAGTTGATTTAACCTTTTTCCATTATTTAGCCCTTTCTACAAGTTCCTTTCAAGTAAGATCTTCATTTATCTAAAAGCTTATCCCATTCTTAGTTTGCTTCATATAGCATCGATGTTTTCAAATAGACACTTTGTATTCTACATTATAAAACTTAACAATTACATGGGGGCTTTTCATGTTGTTTACTTGAAACCTTAAAAACTTTAGAAGTTTTTGAAGAAGTTATTTGCATATCATCCATAAGTTTTTCAACTTTCTTAAATAAAGTTTCATTTGTTTCACCTTCTACCTTTGGGAGACCTACAAAACACACAATTTTTTTCTTTCGCTCCTTTTTTTGTCTTGTTCTTTCAAAGTTTTTGCAATTGCAAAGCTTGTCTTTGTTTGTGTTACTTCAAGATTAGATTTATTTTTATTTTCCTTCACTGTGGCAAAGCATTTTAGTTACTATTGTAATCATGCATGGTGACAACTTTTATAGTATGTTTCATACATTGTCAATGAGGTGTTAGCCTAATGATAAAACTATTAATTTCCTTGAGATATGCCTATATTACAATTATTTTATGGTTCCAACATCCTATTGTCACTAGAATGCTATTATACTAAAGCTTCCTCTAATATTTTATCTTTGATAACATTATTTAACCAGAATTTCTCTTTTATCATTCTAAATTCATTTTTGATGAGCAGCAAGGTACCCCTACACTCAACCATATGAATACGAGTGTTTCAGACATGATCTGGTCAAATTCCAAGGACTAAGTGCCTATTCACCTTTGTGGAACAATAATGGGCTAGTTAATTGTTGTCTTCCCAAACTTGCTTGTATGTCATGGTTGTATGGTTAAGTAAGCTTGAGGCATATAATTTTTATGTCTTTTATGTGTGTTATATCCTATGCTAGTAAGGAGGGGGAGAGAGATAACTAAGTACTAATCTAATTTAACTACTCATTAACTAAGTTCTAATTACTCCTAACACCAGTATCCGTTCCCACTTGTCATACACATCCTGAACCAGTGCAATGCTGCTGGGATTACCAAATGCTAATCGTTACTGGGTTACCAAGCGCCACACGCATGCTCGAAGTGGTTGTATTGAGTTTATTTAACTAATAGAGTTGTAGGGTGAGAGAAATCATTAATCAACTAGGAAAGAATTAAATAATAATTAACGCTAATTAATCTATTTTATATGCTACAAGGTTTATCATAAAGTTCATCTTTATTGCCGTACACAAAGTGTGCTCAGGTACACAATGCTCAAATAAAGATCTATTCACTCTATGACTCCTACTGTGAGCACACAGAAATAATTCTAACTCTAGAGGGAAAAAATGACAAGAGTTTGTCAAGGGGCTAACTTCTAATGTGGAAACCAAGGGTGCTACCTCTTATTTATAGGCAAGGAGGCAGGCCGTGATATCAGGTATTCGACATCTCATGGTTGATCCGATATCGCAGACATGATATCGTGGTTCATCATACCCCCATGACTAAATGAAAACTCATCCTTGAGTTCCTTATAAAATATTGGAAAGGTATGGGATTATTGATTGAATGACCATTGACAGTGGAATGGGGTGATAGACTCAACATGCCCGATGAATGGATCAACAATACAATACATGACAACATTAGTGTTCATGACCACAAAGGTGAACATTGTACATAAATGACATCTAGCCTTATTTGGCAACTGGAAGAGAAAGAGAGAGAGAAAAGAATAAGACGTATTGCTGCCAATGCCAAGATCGTGCCTTTTGTTGTTTATCCATAGCCACACCACCAATCTTGCTTCTTTTGTAAACATTCTAGTTCTGATCCATCCTAAGTGTTTCCTCTAGGCCCAGTCCATTGTTGTATGATCGCCATCTACACATACAACACAGTCACAAATGAGTGAGGGTAGATAAATCACAATGTAGTTGATACCTTGCCTCAATGTAAAGTGCATTAATTGAGTTTTGGTTATGGCATATACTAATTCTAGAGATTTAACACTAGTGACTACCTAAGGTGTAGGGGTTAGAAAACATTGAAAAATTTGTGCTCAAGCCCCCATGACTAAGAGTAAACCTCTGGTAGCGATAGGATGGAAAAAGATAAGGAATAAGAAAGATGGAGAAAAAGTAACAATGGAAGTGTCAATAAAATGGATTTCATGGATGGGGATGAAACAAAAAAATTGTTGATTGTAGGAAATGTTTAAGGAAAAGAAGTTAAAAAATTCACCAAAAAGGAATGCTAGTGGGTCTCCCCAAAGCAGGCTCATGCCCTTGATGCCCTAATAGAGCCACAAACTAAAGAGTCCGTAGGCTCTAGGAATGTCATTTGGAAGCAAGAGTTAAAGACTTATGCACAAGAAATTACCAAGGAAAAATAATACATCAACCAAGATATTGACTTATGATAAAATTGGCAATGAGGTGAAAAATAGAAAAGAAATGTGGAGAGGAGAGAATGGAATGGAAACCCAAGAACAAGGTTGTGTAAAGTCCCTTGTGTGTTTTATGGTTAGTGTGACCGAGTAGAACTCATTTCAAATCCAAGCTCAACAAACCACATTCAGTGACCTCGCATCAACACATTTGACCAACCTATCCTATTGAAGCAACAAGAATGCCTCTACAAAAAGTCACCACCATTCCAAGGAGAGCGAGATGGAGAATTAGGAAGTGAGAAGGGCCTTAGTTAGAGGGAACCTTTAGGCATAGGCAACATGTCTTTCCAGTGCCATAACTAGTGTGTGTAGCCCAAGTTCATTATTGTGTCTAAAGGGTGTGCTTTGAATTCTCACTATTTTTTTTTTGTTTTTGTTTTGTTTGCATGAGAACCAAACCATGCAAAGACTTATTTTTATGCACTTAACTTCTAGAGATTTGATGAACTGTCAGAATGGTAGAAAACCTAATGAAAAAGCATCTAAGCACTCAAGAGAATAGCCAACACAAATGCATAGAATCCTTTTGAAGTCACACCCTTTTCATCCTTTGAGTCCTTCCTTAGTTTGAAAAATACCCAGCCACCAATTCGTTAACAATTTTATTAAAGAAAGGGACTATATAGTTCCAAGCCAAGGGAGACCATAGGATTTTATGGATTTATGAACAATGTGGACTCATTGCCTGTTTAATCAAAAGAACCATATCTTAATATCAACATCATACTTCAAAAGTAAAATCCAATAATTAGCAATCAATATGGTATTATTCATGCCAACATCATGAATACTTATTTGGTGACAAACAAAATAAAGTAATCACACAAAGAAATGGTAAAAATATGAACAATGATGTAAAACAAAAATAAGAAAGATTAAAGAATTGTGCAAAACAAAAACATGTAAAACAAAAATTTAGAAACAACTGAGGGTCTTTAATGATTAGCAAAGATGGCCATCTTCCCCATGACTGAGTTGGAAGGAGGAGATCTGAAATAATGAGCAAGGTTGCCCACCTACAGAGGTAGCATATGTTTTGGCTGTCCTAAACTCATGGAAAGGTTTTGTTTGTTGCATGTTGACTAATAGTCTTTTATCTGGGCTCTCAGGTTTAAATTTCTTAGGAATTTCCAACTTTCCCCAATTGATGTTTTCTAAGTTAGGACAAGGAAGTTGGTGGTGGACTTGATCTAATGCGTCTATGCTATCTATGTAAGCGCAAGTCAAACCCTGAGTTAGTTCCATGCATATAAGTGAGCTTCTCTCTTAATTAGCTATCAGCCATTGGGTGTCTTCTTGTTGTTTGGCTGCTACATACATGCACCTTTGTATGTTGATCATTTGTGCACACTGATTGCATGCAGGCAATGTTAAACTTTGCACAACCCATGATCTCTACACGCAATTACAGCCTATGTCATTGTATGCAATGCATGGAAATTTCTTCTTCTCAATCTTTCTAAAAGTATTTTCCTTAGATATTTCTAGGGAATGATTGTGGATTCCTAGGCATGCATCGATAGTGCTTAGCCATGCCCTTTCCATTATGATTGGGAAGTCCCCCTTACTTTTGTTCACTTGAATCACTAGGAAGTCAGCTAGATACGACCATCCACAAATAGCAGTAACAATGTCCTCCACTAATCCTAAGGGAATAGTGATGAACTGGTTGACCAACTCTAAATGGATGTTGCTCTTTTTTAATGGAGGCAGGTTCCAAGCCTTATACATTTCTTGGGATATTAGGTTGACATTGGAACCTGAATCCAAAAGAGCTTTGCATGGCTCATTCCTAGTGATTTGTAGATATATTAGGGGGCTCCCAGGATCAAAGAATTTCCTGGGAAGGTGGCCAGCTTTGATCCAATCAGTAATGACATGTGTTAACAGGATCGTATGCATTGAATGCGGGGTTAGGTTTGAAGGGGGCTCTGAAGCTTTATTTGATATGGAGACATCCAAAGACTCGGCCGCTTGGGATTGCAAAGGCTTGGTTGGACTGTTAGTTCTAAAGAAAGGTCTTTTCTTCATACAGTTTTCAAAACCAATAGTAAGTTAAGTATTAACAACCCTTGTGGCATTGCGTTGTTGTGGCTAAGTAGGGAGTTCACCTTTCATTGCTAGAGCAAGTGGTAATGGAGCTATTGGTGGGAGAGATGCAACTGGATTTGAAGGATGGTATACTTGTAGAATATTGCACCTAAGAGAGGGATTCCTATAGTACTTGTGGGCTTGGTAGTGATGTTGGGGAGTAACATGATCAACAGAGTTACATGGAGAGATTGGATGTTGCATGTAGTATCCATATGGGTCAGGTTGCTGGTATGGATATTTTTGCCTTGGTGGTGGCATTTCCCATGATTGTGGGTGTTGCCACTATTGATGTTGCTCAACTAGTTGTGGTGGAGTCCCACTTGGATAATATGTTAAACGTTGGTGGAACTGCCTTGGGTTACCTTGGGGATAAGGTAACCATCAGGATGTTTGTCATTTGTTTAAATGTGGATTGAGTGCATACACCCCAAACTCCTACAGATGTGAGATCACAGGGCAACATCCCTTAGGATGGTCATATTGACATATCTCACATCCACTATCATCATCTGTATCTAATTCCACAACCTCTTCAATAATAGAAACTTTACCCTTACCCCTGTTACGTGCATTTTCTGATTCTCTCTTTTTTCTTTTGTCATGATCACTACCTCGCTCTCTAGACTCCTCTACTACTTTGAGAATAGTTTGAAACCTACTATCCAAGGACACCCACATTTGTTCTACCTTTTCCAATACTTTTGATGCTAACTTTTGGATAGGCAAGGTTTTCCTATTCACCATCTCTTCGAGTGGTGACTCTTCCTCATCCTTACAAAATCTTACTCTCTTATTTCGGAGGGAAGGATCTCAATTATATTCTTCCGCACACTCTCTCTTTTGTAGCTCACCTTCTTCCTTAGCAACTTGATCTAGTAGTTTGTGAATTTGATGGGACCTAAGCTCAGATAACCTTCCTTGGGCATAAGTCCCAAGGGTTCTTCTCGTTTCATGCCTAAGCCCATCTACAAGATGGCGTATTTGATCCCGCTGCGAATAACCATGGCCAAGACAATGATGTAAGAGTGCATAATAACGGCCCATGGCAACATCCAAGGGTTCGTGACTTCCTTGTTTCTATCTTTGGATTTGCTTTCGCAAGTTAAACACCCGGGAGTATGTTTGGTACTTATCGTTGAATAATTCTAACATAGTACTCCACCTACGAATGGATTTCGATTCTAAAGATCGGTACCAACTTTCAACTTCTTTTATTAGTGTCCATGGGAACAACTTAAGTTTTTTCCACTCTTTTTCTATGTTTTGCAAGGCACACACATCGTGAAATTCTTGTAAGTGATTTTGAGGATCAGCGTTATATTCCCCTTTAAATCGTGGGATATTATTCATGTCTAACCTCTTGATCCTACTATCTTTTTGGTGCCTTGTTGGAACTCTCACGGCCTCAATTATGTCTAGCATGCTTTGAGTAGTGAGTAGGGGTTCATCATGATTGTCTCATTCATGGCATCTATGGTGCCTACGTTGTTTCCTACTCTCCCTTCTTCTATGGCGTGATTCCCTAGAGTTCCCTCGTCCTCTGTCTTGGTTGTTTCGTCTATGACTTTCACTTTGGTTTCCCTTATCCTCACGATCTTTCTCTCTATGGCTACATCTAGACACCGAAGGAGATGAAGAAGAAGGAGAACCACCACCATGATGGTGTCTACTACCTTCTCTTTGGTGGTCTCTACCTCGATCGCGATTGCGATCAGAATGCCCACCTTTGTCATGTTTCTTTGTTCCTTTTTCAAACACTTTGTGTCTGTTGGTATCAGCACTTGGGTTATGAATAGTAGAATGAAGGTTCTGATACACAACCCCTTGGCCAAAGTCAAGGGGAGGAACATCATTATGTGGGTGACTACCTGAGGTAGGTTCATCACCCTCAATTTCGCTTAAAATGTGAGGGGCATCCTTAGACCATTTTCCCTTCAAGGACTTATGGTGTCTCTCCTATTGCAAATCCCTTTGACATTATGCCTCTGTGGGATGATAGTCTCTCGAATCATAGTCCTATGCAATGTATCTTGCGTGTAAGTGTTGCATGCCTATTCGTGTGAGAGCATGAAGAAACATACTTGGGACTGAACTGTCAGGAGGTAACACTATTGATGAGTGGCAAGGTACCCCTACACTCAACCATACAAATACGAGTGTTACATGCGTGATCCGGTCAAACTCCGCAGACTAAGTGCCTATATTCCTCATGGAACACTTAAGGTTAATCATTCGTTATCTTCCCAGACTTACTTATATTTATTATGGTTGTATGGTTAAGTAAGTCTCAGGTATATGATTTTTATGTCTTTTATATTTTATCTCCTATGCTAATGAGGTGAAGGGTGAAGAGACTAATTAACTAACTTAACTAACTAACTAAGCCTTACTTAACCTATCATCAGCATCCATTCCCACTTACCATTCACACCTTGAACCAATGCAACCTTGGTTACCAAACGCTATTCGTTACTACGATCACCAAGCGTAACGCACATGCTCGAAGCGATCGTACTAAATGCACTTAACTATGGGAGAAGGGTTGAGAGAGATTTAATTAACTAATAAAGCATTTAAATGATAAACAATAAATAACAATAATTAAAATCCTAATTAGCCTATTCCATGCACTTCAAGGTTTATCCAAGAAGTTCTTCTTTATTTCCGTACACAAACTTGTGTTCAAGTACAACATTTGCTCAAATAAAGGTCCGTTCACTTTGGAGCTCCTACTGCGGGAACATGGAAATTATTCTATCTCTAGAGAGGCAAAACTACCAGAGTTTCGCTACGGTCTAGGCCTAGATTGAGAAACAAGGAAGAGCCACCTCTTATTTATAGATTTGGTGACGCACTGCGATATCGCGTACGCGATATCGTGGGGGATGCGATATCGCGGCGGACACGATATTGTAGCCCATGCAATATCGCATTCCATCATACCCCCATGAATGAATAAAAACTCATCCTTGAGTTCCTTACAAAATACTGGGAAGGTATGGGATTATTGACTCAAATAGAACTAATGGTGAATGGGATGACATATGAATGGATCATCATTACAAGACAAGACAAAACTGGTGTTCATGACAACAAGAGTGAACACCTTATACATTTGACATCAAGCCTTATTTGGTAGTTAAGATAGAGAGAGAGAGAAAGAAGTTTTGCTGCTGCCAACGCCAAGATTACGCATTTCATTGTCCATCCGTAAGCGTGCCATCCATCTCGTTCTTTGCATAGCTACTTCAGCACCGCTCCATTCCAAGTGTTCCTTCCAGATCCAATCTGTTGTTGCATGATTGTCATCTGCACACACAACACAATCTTTATATTAGCAAGGGTAAATGAATCATAATGTAGTTTATATCTTGCTTCAGTGAAAGGTCCATTGGCTGAGTTGTGATATGGCTGATACGGATCTGGAGATATCATAGTCGTGACTACCGAAAGTGTAGGGGTTAGGAGAAAATCAAAAAAATTTGGGTCCAGACCCCCATGACTAAGAGCAAACCTCTGGTAGTGATAGAATGGAGAAAGAATAAAGAACAAGAAAGATGGAGAAAAAGAGACAACTATAACATCGATGAAATGGATGTCAAGATGGAAATGAACAAAACAGAGTGGATTGCAACAATGTTAAGGGA
>MNCI01023457.1:934146-1121150 GCA_015680685.1 Gnetum montanum | reverse complement strand
GAAAGGGACTATACATTTCCAAGCCAAGAGAGACCATAGAAATCTATGGATGTATGGATGAAGTGGACTCATTGCCTATCATATCAAAAGAACCATACCTTAGTATCAACATCATAACTTAAAGGTAAATACCAAACATTAGCAATCAATAGAAACACAGTTCATACCATCATTAAGAACACTTATTGGTGACAAACTTGACAAGATGGATAACACACACACAAAGAAATGAAAAAGGTATAAACGATGTTATAAAACAAAAACAAGAAAAGTTAAAGAAATTTGTAAAACAAAAATGTGTAAAAAAAACATGTAAAATAAAAACTTAAAAAGAACTGAGGGCCCCAAATGATTAGCATAGGTGGCCATCTCCTCCATGACTGAATGGAAAGGGAGAGATCTGAAATAATGAGTGCCTGTTTGAATTTCTTAGAAGTGTCCAACTTCTCCCAACTGATGTTTTCAGGTTAAGGGGTGGAAGTCAGTGATGCTCATACTCCAATGTATCTATGCCTTCGTTGCAGGCATGAGTTGTTCCCCCAGTTAGTTCCATGCATGTTGGTGGGTTGCTCTTTCGATTAGCTATCAACCACGGGGTGTCCACTTGTTATGTGGTTGCTACATACAGGCACCTTTGTATCAGAGTTTCTTGGGGACACTAGTTGCATGTAGGAGATGCTGAGCATTCCTCCATGTCATCACCCTCTGAGTCACTATATGTGATGCATGGAACTTTCTTTTCTTGATCTTTCCATAAATGTTTACCTTAGATATTTCCAAGGAAAGATCATGGATTCCTAGGCATGTGTCTATTGTACTTAGCCATGCCCTTCCCATTATAATTGGGAAGTCCCCTTTGTTGCTGTTGACTTCTATCACCAGGAAATCGGCTGGGTATGACTAACCACCCATAGTGGTAACAATGTTCTCAACTTGTCCCAAGGGAACAGTGATGGACTGGTTAGCCAGATCTAAGCGAATATTGCTCTTCTTAAGTGGAGGCAGGTTCCAGGTTTTATACAATTCTTGTGAGATTAAGTTAACTCTAGAGCCTGAGTCAAGAAGAGCCTTATGAGGTTCATTCCTAGTGACTTGGAGATAAATTAGGGGGCTTCCAGGATCAAATAATTTCTTGGGAAGGTGGCCTACATTAATCCAGTCGGTAATGGTATGTGTTAACATAACTGTGTACATTGGGCACAATTTTTGGTTTCAAGGGGGTCCCGAAACTGTATTTGGTATGGAGGTGTTTAAATGTTCAACTGCTTGTGAGGTTGAGGACTTAGTTGGATTGTTGGTTCTAAATAAAGGTATTTTCGACATAAGATTTTCAGAACCGACTGAGAATTGAGGATTTGAAGCCCTCGTGACGTTGGGTTGTTGTGGTTGAGTGGGGAATACCCTTGGCATTATTGGAGCAGTTGGTGGTGGAGCTATAGGCGTAAGAGGTGCGGATGGATTCGGAGGATGGTATGTTTGTGGTGTGTCTCCTGGATGAGAAGAAGTCCTAAAACACTCTTGAACTTGGTAGTGATGTTGTAGAGTTATGTGACCCATGAAGTCACTTGGAGAAATCGGCTGCTACATGTAATATCCATAAGAATCTGGTTGCTGATAAGGGTATTGTTGTCTAGGTGGTGGCATCCCCCATGACTTTGGGTGTTGCCACTGCTGATGTTGCTTGATAGGTTGTGGCAGAGTTCCACTTAGATAATACGTTAACGGTTGGTGGAATTGCCTCGGGTTACCTTGGGGATAAGGCGACCTTTAGGGTGCTTGTCGTTTGTTAAGTCTTGGGTTGAGTGCATACACCCCAGACTCTTGCAGATGTGAGATTATTGGGCAACATTCCTTAGGATGGTCATATTAGTAGATCTCACATCCACCATCATTTTCTGTGTTAGAATCCACAACCTCATCGGTGATAGTCATTTTTCCCTTACCCTTGTCGCGTGCATGGCCTGAATCTCTCCGCTTTTTCTTGTCATGGTCACTACTTCGTTCCTTAGACTCCTCTACAACTTTTAAAATAGTTTCAAACCTACTGTCTATGGAGTCCCACATTTGCCAACTCTTCGAGTGGTGACTCATCCTCTTCATTGCAGAATCTTACTCCCTTCTTTCGGAGAGAAGGATCGCGGTTATACTCTTCTGCGCTTTCTCTTTTCCATAGCTTCCCTTCTTCTTTAGCTACTTGCTCCAATAATTAATGAATTTCATGGAACCTATGTTCAGATAATCTCCCTTGGACATATGTCCCAAGGGTTCTTCTGGTTTCATGTCTTAGCCCATCTACGAGGTGGCGTAGTTGATTCCATTGTGCGTAACCATGGCCCGAGCAACGATGTAGCAATGCATAATATCGGCCCATGGAAGCATCCAAGGGTTCATGATTACCCTGCTTACATCCTTGGATCTGCTTGTGCAAGTTAGACGCTCTGGAGTATGTTTGGTATTTATTATTGAAGAGTTCTAACATTGTACTCCACCTCCTAATGGTTTTCGGTTCTAAGGACCGGTACCAACTCTCTGCTTCCTTTATGAGTGTCCTAGGAAACAACTTTAATTTCTGCCACTCATTTTCAATATTCTGCAAGGCACAGGCATCATGGAATGCCTATAAATGATTTTTCATATCAACGTTGTATCCCCCTTCGAAGCATGGGATATTGTTCATATCTAGTCTCTTGATCCGACTATCTTTTTGATGCCTTGTAGGTATTCTTTTGGCCTCTGTAATATCTAACATACTTCAGGTGGCAAGTAGGGGTTCATCATGATCATCTCTCTCATGATGTCTATGATGCCTACGTGGTTCCCTACTTTCCCTTCTACCATGCCTAGACTCTCTAGATTGCCCTCATCCTCGCTCTCGACTCTCTCATCAAGGTCTCTCATTTCGCTTACCCTTATCTTCACCGTTATGCTCTTAATGACTGCACCCTGATGTGGAAGGAGAGGGTGAATGATGTAATGAAGGGGAAGAAGAAGGAGAACCATCGTCATGACAATGTTTCTTACCTTATCTTCGATGGCTACAGCCCCGATCATGATGATGATCAGAATGCCCATCCTTGTCATGTGTTTTTGTTCCCTTGGTGAACAGTTGGTGTTCATGGAGATTAGAACCAGGGTTGTGTATCGTGGAGTGTAGGTTCTGATACCCCACCTCCTCACTTTCATTAGGAGGGGAAACATCATTTGATGGAGAACCTGTTATGATTGGTTCACCATCTCCTATTTCGCTTAGGACGTGTGGGACCCCTTTCCCCTTCAACAATGTATGGTGGCTCTCCTGCCTCGAGTCCCTTAAACGTTGTGCAGTTGTGGGATGGTAATCCCTTATGTCAAAATCACCTATAACGTATTCAGCGTATAGCTATGTCATGCCTATCTATGCTAGAGCACGGAGGAGCATGTTGGGGACTGCACGATCTGGAGGTAACACTATGTTACCTTGCAAATCTCACCAACACAGTTGTTCATCCTGATGGAGGATAAAGGTAAAATTGGGTATGTACTCATTGTGATGAGTATATACCACCCGATACTATTGAGGAACTGGCGGTTCTCGGTTATGCATGTTAGACTGCTGACTATTTCTTGTATGATCCCTAGGTGGTGAAGTGCTCTTATGAGAAGAAGAAGAAGAAGACAATGTGTCTTATTCGGTGTGCTGATTAACCATTATATAATTTTTTATTTAATTAAACCTAAGGGTTCGTGTAAGCTCCCAACGATGTGGATAATTTCCTATGTTCTACTTAGCACACAAACAGCTTAGTCCTCGGCAACGGCACCAATGATGAGTGGTGAGGTACCCCTACACTCAACCATACGAATACGAGCATTACACACACGATCCGGTTGAACTCCGCAGACTAAGTGCTTATACATATCATGGAACACTTAAGGTTAATCATTCGTTGTCTTCCCAGACTTACTTGTATTTGTCATGGTTGTATGGTTAAGTAAGTCTGAGATATATGATTTTTATGTCTTTTATATTTTATCTCCTATGCTAATGAGGTGAAGGGTGAAGAGACTAATTAACTAACTTAACTAATTAGCTAAGCTTTAATTAACCTATCATCAGCATCTGTTCCCACTTACCATTCACACCCTGAACCAATGCAACCTTGGTTACCAAACGCTATTTGTTACTGGGATCACCAAGGGTAACGCACATGCTCAAAGCGGTCATACTAAATGCACTTAACTATGGGAGAAGGGTTGAGAGAGATTTAATTAACTAATAAAGCATTTAAACGATAAACAATAAATAACAATAATTAAAATCCTAATTAGCCTATTCTATGCACTGCAAGGTTTATCCAAGAAGTTCGTCTCTATTTCCGTACACAAACTTGTGTTCAGGTGCAATATTTGTTCGAATAAAGATCTGTTCACTTTGGAGCTCCTATTACGGGCACATGGAAATTATTCTATCTCTGGAGAGGTAAAACTGCCATAGTTTCACTACGGTCTAGGCCTAGATTGAGAAATAAGGGAGAGCCGCCTCTTATTTATAGATTTGGCGACGCATTGCGATATAGCGTACGTGATATCGCAAGGGAAGATGTGATATCGTGTACACGATATCGTGGGGGATGCAATATCGCGGCAGACGCAATATCGCGTCCCATCAACTATGTTACCTTCCAAGTCATGCCAACGCAACTGTTTGTCTTGATGGAGAATAAAGGTGAAGTTGGGTACATATTCATCAGGATAAATATATACCACACAAAATTGTTGAGGAATTGATGGATCAACGTCATGTGTATCCTACCGCCGATTGCTTCTTGTGTTAGTCCTAGGTGGTGAAGTGCTTTTGTGCGAAGAAGAAGACATCGTGTCTTGTTCAGTGTGCAATATACTATTATCTTTTTCTTAACCAACCCTAAGGGTTTTTTCCAATGATGTAAATGATTTCCTAAGTTCTACTTAGCGCACAAACAACTAAGTCCCTAGCAACGACGCCAATGATGAACGGCAAGGTACCCCTACACTCAACCATACGAATATGAGCATTTCACGCATGATGCGGTTGAATTCCAAGGACTAAGTGCCTATGCGGCTTTGTGGAATAATAACGGGCTGGTTAATCATTGTCTTCCAAACTTACTTATATGTCATGGTTGTATGGTTAAGTAAGCTTGAGGCATATAATTTTTATGGCTTTTATGTGTGTTATATCCTGCGCTAGTAAGGAGGGGGAGAGAGATAACTAAGTACTAATCTAATTTAACTACTCATTAACTAAGTTCTAATTACTCCTAACACCAGTATTCATTTCCATTTGCCGTACACATCCTGAACTAGTGCAACGCTGCTAGGATTACCAAATGCTAATCGTTACTCAGTTACCAAGCGCCACATGCATGCTCAAAGCGGTCATACTGAGTGTATTTAACTAAGACAGTTGTAGGGTGAGAGAAATCATTAATCAACTAGAAAAGCATTAAATAATAATTAACACCAATTAATCTAGTTTGTATGTTGCAAGATTTATCATAAAGTTCGTCTTTATTGTCATACACAAAGTGTGCTCAGGTACACAATGCTTGAATAAAGATCCATTCAATCTATGACTTCTACTGCGAACATGCGGAAATAATTCTAACTCTAGAGGGAAAAAATGGCAAGAGTTTGGCTAAGAGGCTAACTTCTAATGTGGAAACCAAGGGCGCCGCCTCTTATTTATAGGCAAGGAGGTAGGCCGCGATATCGGGTATCTGACATCGCATGGTTGATCCGATATCACGGACGCGATATCGTGGTTCATCAATTTTATTATTATGTTGAATGGAATGAGTAGTGTAGCTCCTTATGATTATCTTGAAAATTATTCCTTTTCCACCTAGAGATAACTAATTTCAAAGTTGGTCTTTTTGATATTAAATTCAATTTGTTGTTAACTGAAAATCATCCCTTTTCAAGCTACATATAGCGTTGGCAATTCAAGGAGCAACAGAGGCCATCCCCTGTGGTAGTTATAGATTTTCAAAGTTTTTTTCTTTGTTGACGTTTCCTATTCAAAGAGGAGAGGTGCAGAAACAGCTTGTAAAGGTCAGAAATCCTATCAAAATAAATGAACTTTTTCCTATAGAAAATTTGAATTCATCTACTCATACTATTAGATGTTGATATATTTGTTGTTGATTAGTTTCATTATTGAGGTGTTACCTTTGATATATTCCTTCTTGTCGATAAGGTATTGGAAATTGGAAGTTTTTATTTGCATATTACATCCAAAAAAATTATAAAACTCATGATATTGGCCTGGTAAAACTCGTAACTTAAAAACATATTTAATTTGAATAAGCAATACTAGATTACATTAGGAATTCTAACTAGCATAGCTATGCTTAAGGATTGCATCAAAAATTACTTCGAGAAATTTGTAGCTTAGTTTCTATTTAGAGGATGGAAGAGAGAGAAATGTTTGCACAACGATGGTTACATAAAGGTCTACATAATGAAGACAGAGTAAAAGGCTCTTTTCTAGAAAATGTTTTTTTATTTATGATATATTGGAGAAGAAAGCTATCATGCAAAGTACGAAAAAATGATTGCTCTATTTTTACATGAATTCTAAAGCAAAAGTAACAAAGGTGAAGGTACTAGGAATAGGTCCTAAAGCAACAATAACAAAAGTCAATGGAGTAGGTATGGTTAGTGAAAAATTAATTAATAAAAGTTAAGGTAGTAGGTTTGTTGAGAGGTGATTAAGAAAAGTTCAAAAAGCAAAAATGAAGAGTGATTAACAAAAAAGTCAACGGTGTAGGTATGGTTGGTTGAAAATTGATTCAATGATTGCTTTTAGATCATTTCACTTAAAATCTTTGTGCAAAAGCACGGTAATGTTTGTCTCATTTTTCCTTAAAAAAATAAAATAAAATTTACCATTAATTTAGACGAAGACTTTTACCATTAATTTACACGAAGACTCAGCTAGATGCGCAAGAAAAAATTAAATCTATATGAAACAGAACTATTCTGACAAAAAATACTGACGGGTATGTGGAAGTACACACTCAGCCCCGTAAGTCGTTTCCTCGTCCATATTCTGAGATCGGGTATTGCGTCATTGCTTTTCCAAAGAAGGCAACAAATAAATATTCCGAGGTCATGGATTACGTCATCTCTACCGCTGCTGATGTTCAAGACTTAAATATGCTTAGATCTTTATCCTTTAAAAAACATTTTCTCACTACTAAATCAGTTCCTTAAACGCTCTGGCTCATGCAATTCTCCTCGTCAAGTTATCGGTTCTCTGTCAAGCTACGAATTACATCTGCTGCTGCTGTGAGGTACATCAATTCATCCTTACGAGTTTTTTTCTGGTGCTTGGCTTCTTCGGACCTGAACAACGGTTTCATATTCCTGTTTTTATCATGATCCATGAAAGAGATTAGTTGTAACTACAATTACTGTATTCTACTCGTTTTTCTTTTAAACTTTTTGTTTGACAGACAGAGAATTATGAATTTACATGATATGCATCTTTGAAAGAAGAACTTTGTCAAAATTTTCGTTGAAAGTTGTTTTTTTTTTTTTGTTTTTGTTTTAATTTTTGGCCGTCGGATTTCATTATTGCGTTGTGGTTTTGCATACGTTTTGCAATGCACTGAGAAGAGACCTTGGATTATTACTAACATTTTGCTTGCAGAAGTAGGTGAACATATCCTCTAACATATGTATTTAGTAGACTATCCGATCCATTTGACCAAAATAAATAAATTTTCCTGCTGTTATTTGGAGCTAAAGTATTCTGTTTTTAGTAATTATTTTGGTATGCAATTTAAGAAGATATTTTTAATAATTGTTTTGGCTTACAATCCCTTGCATTTATGTCCGAATCTCTTCTGGACAGATATGCATGCGGCCTTTGCGTTTCACTTCCTACAATTTTTAATTTTTTTAAAAAAGGCTAGATGCTTAGTGAAACTGGAATTTTTACTTACAATCTATTCAACTAGTTTCAGAATTCCTTTTAACTAAGTTCTTTTTCTAATTTATAATTTGAACCTATGACCGAGGCAAAGACCCTTACTAGTATGCCAACAATAATGAGGTGTTAGTTTAGTGGTGGTAAGACACTTGATTTGAAAGCTCCAGTTCATGGGTTTGATTCCGGTGGGCAGTGTTGAGTTATATAAAGTTTTAATTGGACCATATATCTTGGGGTGTATGTATGTTTTACTTATTTTGGGTTCCAACACCCCTATCCTAAAAATTGTTTTTAGAGTAATAGGTTTTCAACATTGATATTGGACACTAGATTGAGTACCTTATCATGAACTTGATCATGATGATATGAATGGACAAACTTTGGTATGGAATATTGGCTTCTTGATTAGAGTTGCAACTATGTGCATTGTGAATTCAAAATCTAACAGTGCCATCTATGTCATAGTGAAAATCTTCCATATTGTTACGTATTCTACCAACCGCACATGTAACTCTTTTTCAAATTACCAGTGATGGATGTTCCACTTTGTAAAGGGCATTAATTGTTCTTATGCTCAATTGATATGGGATCTATTGAAAGCAATGTCAGGCACGTGTATTGCTGATGGTAGCTTCTTGAGTTGTGTCCAAAACTGGAATATCTCAGGCATGTGTATTGCTGATGGTAGCTTCTTGAGTTGTGTCCAAAACTGGAAAATCTGACAAGATAGTAAGTTCTAAGCTAGACTTTGGGATGCTTTCTTTGTTGTATTTGTTATGAGCTCTGGTGTGATAGGAACCAACAACTCTTTCAAAATAAGGAGTGCCTTAAGAGTGTGTGGTTTGCAAGACTACGTGAATGGAAAAACATGACATACTTCATGGAAACTTTCATTAGGATCAAAGATCAAGACTTCTCCAAAATGCCATTGTTTTGGGAATACATTTGAATTCAATGATGTTTTCTTAAATTGTCAGCATGTGTATCTTTTTTTGACACTAATAACAGGGGTTTTCAATTTTCAAGGAGAAAAGTTTCTTCCATAATATGTGATCCTTCTAAAGTTCTTCTGACTTAAATACTTTGTTTCCTTCACTTTTACCTACATTATATAAGCATGTGAGATTATAATGCAATCGTGTAGCATGTGTCTACACATCAATTGTAGATATTATTTCTAATAAAGCATGAAAATTGTACTAGTCAGCTAAGATATCACATCTACGATATTGTAGCTACTATATCACATTTGCTATATTGAGAGTTGGAATGCTATGTCGCAAATACAATGTTCCAATTATAGTAAATGCCTATAAATACAAATCATCTATTGTGTTTATGATACCTTTGGTCATTTTAGTAGTCAGAATCTTGTAGTTTTCTTCCATAGGACTTAGCCAAATTTCCCTTTGAGTGCCTGCAATGTGGATTGAATTGATTGGAGTTTTATTTGACTGCATGATGCACCTAGACACTTCTACATGATCGCAATAAAATTGAGATTAATTTTTTCCATTGGACTAGCACTTAGTTTATTGTCAACATTTTACTTTGAATACATTTAACTTTCCAGCACTTGGCAATTTAATGTTTTATTCCATAACAACATGAGTACGACCACTTCGAGCATAATATATTAATGTTTGGTAATCCCAGCAGTGGATACTTGGTACACCCAACAATAGACATTTGGTAACTCAACAATGTTAATATGGGTTTAGGATGGATACAAAAGGTAGGAACAGATGCTTTATGCTTGGAATAGCTTAAATTACTCTTAATTCCATAGTTAGTTAAAAATTAATATTTTAATCACTTTATTGTTTTAATATTTTAATAAAAAAATATAAACGTCTCATGCCTCAATCACAATTAACCATATCAGTTGATCTAACACAAGTGATGATTGGGAAAACAATGACCAACAACATGACACTTCATTATTAAGGATACTATTAGCCCAAAGTTCCATGAAATTTGGTTGGATCATCCTTACACGCTTGTGATTCGTCTGGTTGATTATAGGGGACATTCGATGCTCATCAATTTCCATCTGAAAAGAGAAATATATTTGCAACATTATTTATTTTTGTTTGAAAAGAAATAACCTGAAAAGGAAAATGTTAATTTTTAACTATATATTGTTGCATCTAATTGTTACCCTCATTCACCCTCGTCCACTCATTTGAAAATTATGTTTGTAAGGAAATTTTATTTGGAAACTTTGTGCTTTTTAAGCAGGGAAAACTTGATCTTAAACAGGCACACAGATCAATGATGGATGCCAGTAAAGGTGGTGAGAATTGCCTTGGTTGGGCTGCACGAGATCCTTCAGGAATTTTATCACCGTACAAATTTAATAGAAGGCAATATTCATTCTTACATTTATTGATTTGCAGTTAAATATATGCACACTTCATTTCTCAAAAGCTATGTGCATGGCTTATAGGTATACACTTACAGACGTACTTGAGAATTGATATATAACAAATTATTGTGAAATGCTTTCACATCTGCTTCCTTTCACATGAAGTCCTATGGTTGATGCTCAGACAACATGTGCCTGACCACTAGTAGTACATAGTTTTTTGTTTTCATTCATATATTTGTAAATATTTTGAGTTGTCAATGGAAATGGCAATTTATTCAAGTCATAAAATGTTGCTGACAATGGACAAAATATCCACTGGCCTCCAATTGATTTAATTTCCATTCATTAGCTGTATATCTCTCCAAATGCATGCTATATAACCATTATTCAAATTCAAACAAAAGTTCTTTTATCATTTATAATTATTACACAGACAATGGAATAAACTATTATGAGTTTCTAGCATTGACATTGTCTTAGTGATAAAGTTGTTTTGTTCTAGCAAATGGTTTTCTCATTACAAAGTTGTTTGATAAATCCCATGATTTGCGTTATGGTTCGTGGACATTACAATTTTGTTCTTCTTGACCTATGGTATACACCCATTGACAGTCTAGGGGTTCCTAGAATTCAGGATTGTCTTCTTTAGCTATTCGCTCTCTTAACTTTGGCGAAACAGGTTATTTTAATTTTAATTTTTGCTTTTGCTTTTAATTATGTTCAATATTTTTTTCAGCTTCTTAACCAACTGTCCTCCAGGTATTTCTGCTTTCTAAAATATATACTTTTTTCTTTAAATAAAAAGTTACATCTAAAATTTCCCTGCTGTCCAGTGCTTGTTTCTTTGGAACCTGTAGACTTGAATTATTTTCTAGTTGCCCAATCTATGGTTAGAGTTGTCACACCAGCTGTCCATGGTGATCTAATTTAACTTAATTCCATGAAATCCTGATAACTAAAATAAGTAGCCAGTGATAGATAACTTAATAAATAGTTGTTACGATTCAGATCAAATTGCAGTCCCTATGGAACATGAGCCAAATCTCTTAATTAACAATAATAAATTAGATGATTTAATGAATATTCTTAAAATTTAGGAACTTCAATAAATGTGAAAGGGAAGCTACTGTCCCAGTAGTTGGTAAACACTATAATGGTTTCTATTCAAAATGAAGTGCGTTTTGCTTTGGTGCCAAGCCATGCTCATTTGAATATGATGGATATGGCCCTTTATATTTAGGCCATCAATCTCTAATATTATTAGTTAACAAATATTCCTACCCTCTATGTTCTTAGTTTTATTATATTTTTTTATCAGGGCTCTAGGTGTTGATTGCAACCTTGATGGATATTTGGCATCCAAGACCATAAATCGAACCCCCAAAATTGCAGTTTTCACTTGGACATTTATACTGATAATAACTAGGGACATATGAAAGCTATTGGGGTTATGACATGCTTTAGAAATAATTGAATTCTAAAGGAATCAATCAACTCTAATATATTTATAGAAGGATGATTGCTTTTCATATAATCTCTTTCTATGGAATTACATTTCAAAATTGGCTTTATGGGTCATCTTATAATATCAGTGGGGGCCATGATCTTTTCTGCATGTAACTGAGATATTTTTCATATATAAGACATTTGCAGCACCTATTTCAATGGACGTTATCTAAAATTTCCCAATTTGCTAGAAATTTAAATTTGATTTCTATGAGATGAGTGTTTTTATATATTTATGATTCTAAACATAACTTTCTTTTGATTAATTGAAGCTTTTTATTTTTCATGAAATTGCTGTGTTAAGGATAGTCTGCATTTTTGTTCCTCTTGTAGAAATTTATTATTACCTCGTCCTAAGAAAATGGATTTTGACATATTAAATACAACAGTGAGCCTTGGTAAAGATGCCATTTGTTATTAGATTTTCTCAGCAATCCTTTGAAATATTTTCTAGTTTGTGTCTTCCTATTTATCATCTTTATTACTTATTATTTACAGTGCATTGACACAGAATCCCAGGTGCTGATGATATTTCAATAAAGATAACTCATTGTGGAATATGCTATGCGGATGTTGCATGGACTAGAAATAAGCTTGGTGATTCTAAATACCCATTGGTACTAGGGTACAAAGTCTTTTCCTTCTGAATCAATATTTGTTATGCTTTTCCAAAATTTTAACTTCTTTGAATTATATTATCAGTTAACATATAGGCTTTCGAGTAGAGTGCTACAATCCTGTTCATCATTTTGTCAATTGCTTGTTATTGTTCCACTTCTGAAGGTACATTTTTTCCCTGTACTGTTGTTGTGAGTTGTGGCTATTTGTTGAACAGTCATGAAATTGTTGGAATTGTGGAACAAGTCGGTTCTGCTGTAGTTGGCTTCAAAGTTGAAGATCGTGTAGGTGTGGGCACATATGTCTTTTCTTGTCAGAATTGCAAATACTGCAATGAAAAGAAGGAATGCATTTGTGAGAAAGGAGCCACATATACCTTTAACCACATTGATATTGATGGCACAGTAACAAAAGGGGGATATTCTACACGAATTGTTGTTCATCAACGGTAAGAAAGACTAGTTTTTACTGCCAACATTAATAATGAATTTTATTACTATTGCTTGTCATGATAAATTATGTCAAAGTTATCATGCCATAAACTTTAATAACAGTACATCACCTTTTTTAGAACCCTTTAGAGCTTCCATTTAATCCCCATTCACTGTCATACCTATTCATATTTAGCCCTTGCCTACTTCATCTGCAGTCAAGCAGATAAGTGCCTTCTAGTGTTTATGTTTGGATAGAATCAACAGCCACTTCCTTGGACTTGAAGCTATAAGTTGCACTCAATTAGTAAATAATTGATTTAGCTGTTTGTCTTTTTGAAACAAAAAGAAAGAAAGGCATGGCCAACCGTCTATAAGACTGATGATTCTGATTCATAGCAATTTGACTGAGGTGACTCCAGTTGAAGTGATTGATAACAATTTAAAACATTGTGCAGCATATATGTAACACCCAAAACCCCAAAAGACTGCTTGAAATTCAAGGCTGAAATTATTTTTTTAAACTGTTAATCAAATATCAGAAACTTAGTTTTGTATTTAGATTGGTACAGATAACAATCAGTTGACATTTAAAAAAATTAAATCATAAGACAAGAAAAACTAGGTAATGCAAACAACAGCCCAATGATTTGGTAGGAAGAGAATGCCAATATGATGATTGACATCCCTCAATATACACTATGCATCTACGGTGCAATACAAGTGTCAAAATAACTAAAGTTAGGATCATTTCCATAGCCTTCTAGTTCAGCTACAAGCAAGCACTATTAAGTTTTGCATAGTCAAACATGCTCAATCATACAAAGAGTTCAACTACAGGAAAACATAGTGTTCATAAAATAGATAATTGCAATCGAATAAGATTATAGCAGCCATGTTGCTTTTTTTCATGTAACAACCATACAACAACCTTAAATTTCCATATAACATATACATGAGCCAAAAGGCTAAAGATCAATTATAGAAAGTCCTATTCTAAATCTTTCTGCCTGAATCTTGGATTCTCTAATATACAGGATACAAATTTTCCTCATAAAATGAATGGTTCTGATATTCCCAAATTGAAGTAATAACCAAAGAAAATAATTTCAGGGTCCCAAAACAGAGATCAATGCTATCTAACTTACACAAAACACCATATTCAGATTTTAGTTTCAGCTGATATTAATTTTATGAAATATTAGACAATGATGAAAAATAAATAGCCACTGTAAAAATCCATGCAAAATTCCTCTAATACAATGTATATAGATGTATTTTGTTTGTGATTTAAAAATCAAAATCTGATTTTTCTCACACCATAAAAATATATCTAATGTTGTTCATCAGCAAATCTATTTAATGAAATAGGTGGCCATAGGAAACATATAAATCAGTGATTTCAGATCTATTCAATGGCATAATAATATTTTCTATTTCTCCACCAACACTCACAATACAAAATCATCTCAATTTAACTCTTCTAACTTGAAATAATATAATGCACCCCATTAAAATTTAATCAGCTATTCTAAAATTAGCAATGCAACCACACTTCTAGCTCTAGCTTCAATCCATAAAGAGAAACATATAAATTTCATTTGCTACCATACCAAGCTAAACAAAGGTTTAATCATTACTATCATAATAATTTGCAATACGTACAACCATAAAGAAAAATGAGGCAATTCTTATCAAGGCGTTTTATACAATACAATAGCCAACCCATCTTAATAGCAAAGACATGGGAAATTTACCTAGATTGTATTCATTTAGTTTCCAAGAATCTATAGCCAATGGTTCAACAAAATCAAATGATGAAAATCTGTAGCTAGAAGAAAACATTTATATTAAGTTTTTCTTTTTGTTTATTAGAACTATATTAGAAATGAGAAGATTTTAGTATAAGTTTAAGAATTCCACAAGTTAGAAAATTATAATAAGAATTTCAAAATCAGTTTCATGAAAAAAAAATCATTGTCAAATCTAAAGAATCACCAAGATGACAATGCTAAGAAATTCATATCAAGATTTCCAAATTCAAAATGGGCCCAAGATACTCTTGTATTTTGACGATGGCACCAATCCCCATATTAGGGATCGATGGTACCAATCGCTATATTAGGGATCCTTGATCCCTATGGGCAAATCCTTATGCCAAATTGCCTTAAATCTTTATGGGTGTTCCCAAGTCCATCTAAAAAAAACTCTCATCCAAGTCATTTAGGCTTGAAAGTGTGGGTTTGGGTGAAGAGATCCACCAAAACAAGGATTCAACAATCCAATTTCTCAAAAATAAATAAGATTTAAGAAGCATTCAAGATGGAAAAAAATTCCATACAAAAATAATATTTCAACTATAAGTGAAACAAAGGAGGAACTATGCATCGACCTTGTTCAGTCATCAAAACCCCCTTGAATGGCTCATTATTCTCAGTTTTCAAGTTTTGTTTCTTGTTTTTCATTATTGTACTCTTACAATCTTTTAAATTCTCTGTTGTTATTGCTATTATTATTTGTTTTGTTTAGTTGTGTACTACTAAAGATGCTGAAGATGTATCCTCTACTGTTGTAGTTGTTTAGTAGTAGTTGCTGTTGCAATCCTTCTTTCTCTTTTTCTCTCACCTTGTTTTCTCCCTCTCTACCCATGTTGTCCTCAGCCTCCCCTTCTTATTTAGTCAAGTTTTGATTTTGGTTGCTTTAATGTAACTTGCAATGGTAGGTACTTTTTCTAAACAAATCCAAATAAGGTTTCAGGTTCAATCTTTTCTCAAGCCATCCCAAAAAAAGAATAAAAAGAATATCTGACCCCTCTAACTAAGAGCACTTTGGTTGAATTCTTTCCAAGATGATAAAATATACACTTCTAATCTCCTATTTATTTTTAAAAACTGAGCAAACTCACTCTAGCCCTTATTCCACCAAAATTCTCTTATAAAATAAAACCATAGAGTACAATGGATTAGAATTTCATGAACAAGAGTTAAGGAATGCATAAAATTAAAGTATAAAGTCAAGGAAACACTATCTCCTTTAAGCATGCAGCGATACAACTAGTGTTACATTGTCTTATGAGCATCAATCTTTCTACAACCTTTGAGAGAGGGGATTTTATTTTTATTTTAATTAATTTTATTTCTTCCAAAAATTAATTAAAAAAGGAATGTAGTCATTTTTGTTTCATTCATAGGTCAAGTTCCTCTTCTTTTTTTACACATTACAAAATCATAAAATAGCAATGGTGTTTGTGCGGGCTGGGGTGGTGGGTGGGTAGGGGTGGTGGTGGTGTTTGTGGGGGTTGGGGTTTGTTGGGGTGTGGGTGGGGAATGTGTGGCAAACAGAGCATTGATTTAAAATTTTCAACTGGGTTTTGAACAACCTCAAATTATGTAGGATTCCTAATAACCACCCTCTAAAAATCAGTACATTTTTTTTTCTTTTCCAAGCCTCTAAAAACACATGGGGTATACTTACATTAGCAACTAATAAGGATGTGACTCATAATGATGGGAGGATTATGAGGCCTACATACCTCCTTCCCTCATTAGACTTAACAAATTGTTGATATGATGAGACCTTGCCACTTCTCATAATCCTAAGGATTGATGCATCTATTACATATAATCTATCTTTAGTAGCACTATGATATCTTAAAAACTAGCTTTGTCTAAGGTGATTGCTAATACTCTACATCACTTGTGAAACATCAAGCATTTGTGTGACTTACTTGTTTCAAGTTTTATTTTACAAGTAGCACCAACAGATATGGTTAAATATACTCCTAGTCCTCCATTATGTTTATGCCATACAAGATCATTTAATCTAGAATAGGCTTCAAACAATTAACTGGGAATCAAAAATATAGGTTTCAACAACTTTTCCTATGCAATGTGGTATGGCATTCCCGCATTGAGGGCTATCCAACTTGAAGAATCTAGTTACCATCCAGCTGTGAGTTGGGTTATCTTTGGGTTCCAAACTACAAATAAGGGTTGGCTCAACCATCATTTTTGGACTACACCTCAATATGCCCCCAAAATAGGTGATCGGGGATCGTACATGAGGTGGGTACACACTTACGAATAGCACCTACATCATTGAAAACCTTTAGGTATTGTGCAACTCAAGCCCCTTGGGTCCAATGGCTTAGGTTATTAAGTTGAAGTGGGTTGGATAGTGGTGCTTATCTCCACATCTAGGGCAAAGTGTAGGCAAAATAAATAAACAATGCAACCCATCTATTCAAGGTATGTGGATGAATATATATTATTATTAAAAGGATTGGTTAATTATCCCTAAAAATACTACATGCTTCACACAATGCACACCAATCAAATGCATCATTTACCTAATTACTAATTGTGACTTTAGGTGAATTACTTATCCTATGGCCCAAAGGGCTTTTAATCATAATTCATGTGGGTTAATTTTATGGAAAGCAAATAAACATGCATGATCACACATATGTTTCTTTCTTTCTTTTTTTTTTACACAAATAAAACAATATGATTGCTAATAAATAAATGGGGTTAGCACATTGTAGTAAAAATAAATAAACAATATTCACTTTGCATGAAAGGAAAATCTAACTATGACAAAATGTACAAACATTCATGTAATGAAAGACTTACTTCAAGGAGACCTCTAGCCTTCCAAGATGCAATACTCCCATCATACAAATGAAAGAAGTAACCATGCATCTCAAATGTATTTTAAATGTCATATAAGAGCTAGCTCACATCATACAATGGAGAGTGTTGCAATAGTTAGAGTTTGTTTGTCATAGGACAATTAGCCAATGTTTTCCTCTATTTTTAGACATCCAAAATTGGGTAAACAAAGTCTGAAAGTAGGGCCTAAATTTTTAGCAATCAAATCTGTGTTTAGGGGAGATGGTGGGCCTGAAAACAAATATGAGATTATAATCCACATAGCTCATGGGAGTTGGGTTTTGACAAGGTTTTGTTTGTTCCTTTTTTTTTTGTTTTTGTTTTTTTGTTTGTTTTTCCTCTCAGCCTGAGGTATCTTTCAAGCTTTGCAATATCAGTGTTTGGGAGATAGGAGCTTGGGGAGTAGATTACCAGCCAAATTTTTTTTTCTTCTTTTTTATTTTTTATTATTTCTCAGGCTAAAACAGAGAACCAAAAAAATCTCTGAATTCCTTTTTTTCTTAAAACAAAGAAAAGCAAAGGCAGATTCTATGTGTGATGATTGTCATTTACATTTTTTTTTACTGTATCTAAGAAATCAAAAAATAGTAAATTCTTACTAGATAATAACAAAAAATGAAAAAGGATGGCAGTCTCTATGCTAGCATTATTAAGGAATCAAAATTATGATTTTATGGAGTAGAAAACAAGCAAAATATTATGTGTTCATGTGCAATATGGAAAGGAGAAGCAACAATAAAATATGATATACACTAAGTTTGAACACCATGATGGATTAACATGGTTCCAAACTTTGACATCTTCATTAATAAATTTTCCAGCCTCTTATGCTTTCACATTGAGAAAAGGACCATTTAACAATGATTTGGGATATGAAAATTCGCTTAGAAACCCCTCAAAACTGACCCAAAAATGATCAACAAAACAAAACATGTGCACTTAACAAAAGACACTAAAAATCCTTGTATGCAAAGCTTTATTTTTTAAAATATTAAAATGAGTACCCGATGCACCCTTTGGCCATCCAGCTGTACTATACCAAGTCTTTCCAACCATACAACATCTTGTAGCCCACACAAGATGAGCACCAGGGTTGGATAAAATGGTGGGGGCTAACACCATTAAGCACCTCCAAGAACTAAGCCGTTGTAGCCCACACAAGAGATCACTAGCCTTGGATAGAATGATGGGGGGTATTTTTTTTTTATAAAACAAAAAGGATCACAAAAAAAATATGAAATGCCAAGTGCACATTATACAAGAAAATGCTAACTCATAAGCCCAAACCATGCATACCAAAAATCAAATCCAAAACACATAAGAGACTCCATGCATGACTCACAACTCACAAGAAATCCCACATGCCCTAATGAAATAATCCTCACTTGTTCAAGCCAATACAACTTTAAACACCTACAAAAAAATTTGTACAAGGGTTTGAAATACACACCTTTAAAGTTGAACTAGACCAATTTGGGGAGGGAGAAGACACCTCAAAGTTGGGTTGTTGTCTAGCCAATAGCCTCAAGAAATTAGCTTCAAATTGTAGGTCAAAGGTGCTGCCAAAATCCTCTGACAAAATCAGAGAAAATAGTCCCTTAAATCAGCCAAACAGTCCCCAAAAATAAGTCCCAAAAAGCCTCCAACAGCAGCAGCAAACTCCACCTCCCAAGAGCCCACAAGAACACTCAAAACAGCCCAAGAGATGGCTGAGAACAAGCAAGGAACAACCACTCTTTCTCTCCTCTCCTCAACTCCTCACCCATCCAACAAGCATAGTCTCCCCTTCCTTGGCCCAAAAGTGAAACTAATAGCAAACACCCCCTCTATTTATAGGATGGAGGAGACCCTAGGGCTTGGATAAAGATTTGTGCATAAGAGTTTACACAATGGGCAAACAATAGACAACCCATTATTCAAAAATCTTTTTTTTATTCATGACATCATTGCTACTTGCCTTGGACAAGCAAGCTCTCATCAGGGAGTAGGGATGTGAAACTAACAACACTTAAGAGAGTCACATGACCCCTATTAAATAAGTCCTTTGTCCCTTTTCCAGCCATTAATATGAAATGAACAATTTGCATATAAATAAAATAGATGTCATCATAAGCATATCATGGAACATACATTACCATATTACATTGACTTTTCTCATGGCCCTACCTTTTTGTCTCGTTTTAAGTCACTTTTTAGTTTATATGTTATTAGGGTTTTAAACTTATTTTTGGCCTTTTGTGTGTTTTCTATAATTTATCTAGTAAAAATTATTGGTACTAAACTTTTTGTCTATCCAATATTTTACACATGTTGAGCTAGTAGTAACGAGCACAAACATGTTAGAAATTAATATTTCAATTGAATCAAAGAAAATATGGTCCCACCGAGTACTTTTTTAATTATTTAACATTAAAATCGTAAAAGATTAAGTTCAAATTGAAAAACTAATTGTAGATCTATACTCTAGGTGTAAACATGAGTTGGTCCACCAAATTTGAGTGTGATTTGACAACTTCGAATTTTGATGTACTTTAATTAATTAAATATTTAATAATTTAAAAATTTTAACTAAACATCCAAATAATCCATAGATCCACATCACAGTAATTTCCTAGTATTACTCTAAAATAATGCTAGAGTATGCAATGTTCATTCATTAAACTTAAAATAATTAGAGAAAAATTTGAAATAAATAGCAATCTTGCTTATGTCACTAAATAGAGGTCTTCATATTACGAAGAAACATTAGGCACATCTACAAATATATATAAGCTTTAAAACCAATTAAAGTCTAAATATTTAATAGAGTACTAAGGTCACATGTACAAATGTGGGGTATTACATATTATATTTTAAAATATTTATGCTTAGAATGCTTAGATAATCAGGGTGGGACAAACTGTGTTTCTCAAAGCATAACAAATTAAAGGATTCATTTAAAGTTAGGGACAAAAGCAATAATATGAATTTTCCTGGGATATTACAAGTTAACTCTTTTGTGCACTTTTCCAACTACTATTCCATGTGGCTGTGCAGTTTGGGGCTTTGGATTAACTGAGATACATTCTTAAGAAAATTGAAGAAATTTAGAAGCACTTTTTGCTTAATGAATCCAAGGTTATAAATCAAACTTAATATGATAGTGCACTTTTAGAAGCTCATTTGGTGCCTTTGAAGGTAGAAGCACTGTGTGTCGACTTGAAAATCCTGTCTGTCTCTACCAAGAAGGTATTTTGAGAATCCCAGAATAAAGGATCATTTTATCGTGGGGGATTTTATCTTAAAAAGTTAAAAAGTACTGGGAGAATGTACGATGAAGAAAAAGGGTTATTTAGACAACATCAGAGGATTTTCTTCAAAGGTCAGGTATTTATATGCAAGCACACCATTTCATTTACAAATTTAGAGTAGCAGAGCAAAAACGGGAACTCATTATTTTAGAGAGGAAGACAAGGAGGTTGACTTGATATTACAAAAGTTAGTATACATGTTAGCTTTGTAGGTACAGTGGTATTATTAACAGCATATTTTATTGCAGTTTTTACCATTATAGTTACAAAAGATAAATTAAACCTCAGAGTTATTAATTTAGTGGAGTTATTTGAGACTTAACCAAGGATTTTTGGTTATTTCATTAAGTTTTTCAAATTCTGAAATTGACATTGATACTGTATCTTTATCTAAATCCACTGAAACCCTCTTTGATCTATCAGATTATAACTCAATGTGATCCCCTGAAATCAAACCTGTGACTTGGTTTTTCCATGCTAAGAGTTTTACCACAAAGCTAGCACCTCATTATTGAATCAGTGTCCTCGACTTAGGACATGCAAACCTTTTAATCAACCTTGTTTTTCAGTGGTATATTACATGTCGAACTTTCCACTTGACAAGGCACCCTTCCAATTGTTTATTAGATCCTTATATTCTTTTATGTATGCAATAGAATTTGAGTTTCTCTTTTACATATCCTGGCCTTTTTCTAGCAATTTAAATGCTAAAGCCCCTACCGAAGGCTGATTAATTGCATCCTTTCGATTCCACCCATCAAAGATATGAAATTAAATTAAAATATATAGCAAGATTTAGGCCAACGTAACGCCGAGGTTGCTTAGAAATTTTTTAATCTGTATTTCAAATGTTGAGGTAATCTGTTGAAAGATCAAACTTGATCTGTATTAAATTGAAAAGTTGTAAAGCTTTTTTTGTGTTTTACCTTATGTTTTTCCTTCGTATTGCTATGGTAAATAGTTATCATTCTTTTTCAGTGTGTTTCACTGCAGTCAAAACTTTCCTTATGTGTTGGTTGAAACAGATACTGTTTTCACATTCCTGATAACCTACCATCTGTTTCTGCTGCTCCCCTACTCTGCGCCGGGATTACTGTTTATACACCCATGATACGTCATGGCATGAATCAGGCAGGCAAGTCCCTTGGGGTCATTGGGCTAGGAGGCCTTGGACATATGGCTGTAAAATTTGGTAAATCCTTTGGCCTGAACGTCACAATTTTCAGCACCTCTGGGTCCAAGGAGAAGGAAGCTTTGGACATTCTTGGAGCAGACAAATTTATCCTATCGACTGATTCTAAGCAAATGCAGGTGAACTCTGTATTAGTCATAGGGGGTTCTTTTACGGAGAGTGTTGCATATCATTGGATAATAGTGTTAGGCCTATTTATCTGTTCAGGAAGCCAAAGCAACACTGGATTTCATCATTGACACTGCATCAGGAGACCACCTTGTGGATGCCTATATGCCACTGTTGAAGTCTGAAGGGGTGTTTGCGATTGTTGGTTTTCCCAGTGAAATCAAAGTCTCTCCCAGAAATCTTATCATAGGTGAGTCAACAACTACAGATTCCAATCTATGTTAACCAGCAGAATAGTTAAGTAGTGCATCTTTTGTTAGTTCCGAGGAAGAAGCAAATTTTGAATATTTTGTGAAATCATTTTTCGTAAAAACATGAGGATAGAGATTGATGGTATATGCCCAACTCTTTGAATTTTCTAATAGTAAATTATGCAAGATTTCTGTTTACTTGATTGACCACCATCTGTCTGCTGTGTTCGATATCAAGTGTCAACCATCATAAGTATATATGCAGGTTTTTTGTGTTCTAATTAGTGGTGACATGTAAATAAAATCTGTTGCTGTTTATTCTACTTTTTCACAGGTGCAAAAACTATATCTGGAAGTGTCACTGGGGGAACCAAAGACACTCAAGAAATGCTTGATTTTTGTGCAAAAGCAGGTGTCCAACCACAGGTTGAAGTCATTCCTATAGATTATGCAAATGAAGCTTTAGAAAGGATGATAAAGAAGGATGTGCGGTACCGCTTTGTCATAGATATTGAAAATTCTCTAGGCTGAGTACGGAATCTACGGTTTGGGATGCTTCTTAGTGTCTTATATTTACTTTCTGGGTGACTAAAGTGAACTATGTTAAAAAGAATTGATCTTATAGTTGGGTTTTCTGGTGGCGGAGTCATGTGATTTCTATTGATCATGTGTTACAATTGTCAAGTCCAACACTAGTAGTGTAATTATATATTTCTAGAAATGTATAAAATTGTTTGTGATAATATTTTATGAACGGTCTAAAATAAATTGCGAATTGAAAACTTACCATCATCATTAAGTCGTGTTCTTAACCACTTGACAATGGAATAGCAGAAGGATTATCTTAATTTATAATGCTGTGAATATCAGCATCAGACAAGATCGACTGTATACTATTTGAGTTAATCTGAATGACGGAACAGATTTAGAAGACACCCTAAAAAATTTGTTAGTTATAAAAACATATTGCAAATGTGCACAGAACAAAACCAAGTGGTGTAAACATGGTTTAAAAAGTCTACAATGTGCAAACAAGTGGCTGACGTGACAAAGTTAATTCTCAACCTCTTACAAGATGCTATGTTTCCATGGCCAAAGGCATCTTATCTTCCAATGGCATTGAAATATGCCATTTGCCAAAGTGGTATAAATCATCATTGACTATTTACTTGCTGTATGATTCTCGACTTTCACAAAAATACAGCAAGGACTTCGTTTTCCACGAGCAGTAGCAATTTTTAAAAGCTTGGTATATAGCTATTAGACAATTGTGAATGCTGGAGCCAAGCATCACATTGGAACGTGCAATTTCAACTTTCTTTTAGCTAAAGGGTGAATACGTGGATTATTTTGATCAATTTTCTCATAGCTTCTTTAATTTTCCTATGCATTCTCTGGCATTGTCATTTTGGCATTATCATGTTGCGGGGGTGTTGAACCCTAAAAATAATATTAATAATAAGCCAAAAATTCAGAGTATATAACATGTTTAACAATGAGCAGAAAACATAAAAATATGGCAAGGAAAAATATTATGTTGTGCATAAATTTGCAAAATGCAATGAGGCATGGTATTGTTTAGATACAAATTTATTCAAATATGCTAAGTATGCCTATGTAACCATAATATGAGCATGATCTATATGACGATCATCAACTTCATGGTAGTAAAAATGTATTTAGATGAAAGCTCTAGGATGGCAAGGTAGGAACCTATTAAATCTAACACAAACCAAGTATATGCAATTTAATGTTAGTAATTAATTTTTTATTTATACCTATTTTCATGCAAATGCATCTATAATCCTTAAAGGGTTATTATTTTAAATGATGGTAAGATGTTCATTTCTCAAATCTTAAGGCATGGGTTCAAGGTTAGGCATAGCCACTTGAAAAGAGGTTAGGTTTTCATTCATCTACTAGTGCTTTCATGACTTGCTTAGTAGAATGGGCCTTTGGATGATGACCCTTTAAAAGAGGTCATCATTGAGTGATAAGATGCTTGTTTCTTAAATCATGAGGTTTGGGTTTGATCATGGGTGTAGCCACTCAAGACGTTGAGCTTTTGCTCATCTATCAATCTTAGAACCTCACTTGGTGAGTTGAGCATCAAGCTTCTAGGTGAAAGAGAGATCTTTTATAATACTTACAAATTATAAAGCTTCCTAATTCAAATAAGTTTATTAGTATAGAAGCACACACTTAATATTCCATAATTTTGGAACTTATGACTAGTAAGTGCATGTCATATCCCTTATCCAATAAGTCCTCAAGGAAAAGAGTTGGAATTATTTGACTATATGTGTTATGAGATCTCCAGTAGATCTGATTTTTCTCTCTTTGATGTTTGCAAATTTGATCTCTTTAGAATTCCCTTATGAGAAATTCTACATGACCTCCAATATCTTCAATTGATATCAAAGTTTTTGATGTAAAATTTTTATTGATTTTGAGAATGTAGATTTACAACCTGGTGAGAAAAAATTTGAGATGTCTACTTCTAGTAATGTTGCTATAAATAAGACACTTGATTTTGTTCTCCCTAATGATGTATACAAACCATTGTTAGCTAATTTGACATTACAATATATGTTCATTCAAATTTTGGGTTACTTGCCTCATAATCAAAGTTTTGCTTTGTAGTTAAATGATGTGATGTAAAAACATGTCATTAAAGTCATTCAAGCTAAAGTAATGTTCTCATTTTTTTTATTTTTTTATTTTGCTTATTAAGCTAGTCAATGCTTTGATAGTGTAACAAGACCTAGATATAGGGTCTTCTATACATAAGCATGTAGTGTTGATTATTTAGAAGTGGATTCTAAGTTTTGATGTCCAATCTAAAGAATGTTCTAAAGTTCCATATTTTGTTGAACTATTTGATATTTTGTTGATTTTTAAGAAAGCAAGGCAACAGATTATTAGTCTTGTTGGTCCCATTTGAGGGTTGTTGAACTTATGCCCTGGGGGGCGGGGGGTGCGGGTGGGAGGGGATGGGGGTTGATGAATAAGTTTCCCTAATTAAAAATTAATCAGCCAAAGCATACACCAAATTTAATATGGTTACCCAACTTGGGTAGTCTATACTTGGAGGATAGTTCGCTAGCACACCTTTCAACTTTGTTGCTCTCAAAATGTGGTTTGAAGGATACCACACCTTGTACAAGCTCTAAGCTCGACTTTGGAGTTATTTGATGCCACGAATCCAATCAACCCTGCAAGGTCCTAACAAGCTTAGAATGTGGTTTCTAGGATTCGAGAACCTTTACAACTTGATCTTTGCTCTAGAGTGTTGTAGCATTACACCAACACTCAATCCTACAGGATCCTAACAAGCTCAAGGACAATGCCTTCTCACAAGAAGTGCATCAACTTTGCAAGGCAACAAAAGAGAAACAAAAATTACAAGGAAAGGATGCAACTAATTTTGCTAATCCTTGTACTTTGAGGTACAACACACTTTGACCACCTACAATAGTACAAAGGATAATACAATGAGGTATAAGAACAATAGAATGGTGTATACAATGATTGCTTAATGTTGACACTAGATAGTTCACAATGCTTGCACATTTCGCAAGAGAATGAAGTCTTCTTATGGCCTAGATGTTTCCAAAATTACCTGGGAATTCATGCAACGACTATCTAACAGTTACTAGAAACATCTTCTTCAAGATATAGATGTCTTTTTGTATCAGACTTCCATTTGGAAGAGACATCTTCTTCACAAGGATGACGCCCATCTTCTTCTAAGAAACCTTCAACTCAGCCAAGACATCTACTTCATTAGGGAGACATCTTTGCTTGATGGGAGACATCTACTATTTTTTCAAAACATCTTTACTTAATTCTCTATTCTTCAGCTAAGACATCTACTGTTGTTGAGAGATGTCTTCACTTGATGGGAGATGTTTGCTGTTTCTTGGAGACATCTTCATTACAATTAATCCTTCAATGCTAAGGCTTCATTCTGAACACCGAAGTTGAGCTTTGAGGTCTTCATTCCTTGTCCATCCACTTTGAACTCCTGCATGCTTCATTGCGACTTCTTTGAGCTCTTCTTTTGTCCAAATCCAACTTCTTGTCCTACAAACATAACAACCACACAAGCATCCTTCTTCTGCATGTTTCTCAAGGTTTTGACATACCAAAAGGTCAACACCATTAAGCATATGGAATCTTGTTCCATGCCATTTGGTTTTAGTTGATGTTTTTTTTCTTGTTGAAATCATTCTTCTTAACCCTTAAAAGGATTTGGTTCTACAAGCACACAAAAAGGCTTACATTCAACTGATTACATATCATCATCATCCTAGCCTTGTCTCAACAAAATGGAATAGCTAAACCAATTACATATCATAATCTTCTTAATTCTTGCAATGTTTTTCATTGTGAAGGATATTTATTTAATATTTGCTCTTTCTACTCAAGAAAAAAGATGCTTAGGAAAATAAAAAACATGTTGAAATTGATGAAAAAATTAATATAAAATTAAAATGATAAGAAACCAAGTTAACATTGATGACAATAATGATCAAATGGTAATAAAGAAATTAGAGAAGATAAAAGCTTTTATGAATAGCTTTGTTACAAGAAGTATTGATTAGTCTAACTAGATAACACGTGATGAGCAACGAGGTACCCCTACGCTCAACCATACGAATACAAGCGTTTCACGCACGATCTGGTCGAATTTCAAAGACTAAGTGCCTATGTGCCTTTGTGGAATAAGGATAGGTTGGTTGATTATTGTCTTCCCAAACTTACTTGTATGTCATGATTGTATGGTTAAGTAAGCTTGAGGCATATGATTTTTATATATTTTATGTTTTTCTGTCCTGCTGCTAATAATGAAGGAGAGAGAGAGAACTAAGTGACTAATTTAACTTAACTATTAATTAACTAAGCTTTAACTAATCCTAACACCAGTATCCATTCTCACTTGTCGTACACCTCTTCAACTAGTGCAACACTACTGGGATTACCAAACGCTAATTGTTACTGGGTTACCAAGTGTTACACACATGCTCGAAGTGATCATATTGTGTGTGCTAATAACATAAATGTAAAGTGCATAAAATAAAATAAAATAAAATAATAAAATAAAATAAGTGTAGAAAAAAATAAAATAAAGGAAATGAGTAAGAAAACAAATCTCAAGTGCTGCAAGGATGAATCCAAGAGCTCGTCTTTATTGCCGTACACAAGGTGTGCTCAGGTACACAGTGCTCGAATAAAGATCCGTTCACACTTAGACCTCCTGCTACGTGCACTTGGAAAATACTCTAACTACAAAAGTTTCGCTACTTGACTCCTACTAGACTTCTTCTTCTAAATTCTTCTTGACTTAAATTACCTATTGTGCACCTAGGCACTGTATTTATAAGCTTGAAAGCAACTACTCTAATAATTACAAAAACTGCCACTCTAATTTTAGAGAAACTACCACTATAATAATAATCATTCTAATAATTAGAGTAACCACTCTAATAATTAGAGTAATTTCTCTAATAATAACCACTCTAATGATTAGAGTAACCGCTCTCATCATACGCCCATGACTAAATGAAAACTCATCCTCGAGTTCCTTACAAAATATTGGGAAGGTATGGGATTATTGACTAATTGAAAATTGATGGATGACAGAATCAACGTGCCCAATGAATAGATCAATAAGCATATTACAACATTGTGGTGAACACTCGTACATAAATGACATCCAAGCCTTTATTTTCTTTCTCTCTCTTTCTCTACAAGCTACCAAAGCATGAGAACCACACCATGTAAAGACTTATTTTTATTCCCTTGGCTTCCTGATTTTTGAACAATGTTAGAATGGCAAAAAACCCAAGAAAAAGCATCCAAGCACCCAAGAGAATGGCTAGCACAAATGCATTGAATCCCCTTTAAGTCACACCCTTTTCATCCTTTGAGTCTTTCCTTGATTTGAAAAATACCCAGCCACCAATTCATTAAAATTTTACTTAGAAAAAGGGGACTGTATAGTTCCAAGCCAAAGGAGATCATAGAGTTGTATGGATGAGTGGACGGTGTGGACGCATTGCCTGTTTTACCAAAAGAACCATACCTTAATATCAGCATCATAATTCAAAGGTAAAAACCAAACATTGGCAATCAATATGATATAATTCAATTCACCATCATGAGCACTTATTAGATGATGAACAAAAGCAATCAAGCAAATAAAGAAATAGTAAAAATATGAATGATGTTGTAAAACAAAAATAAGAAAAGTTGAAAGAATGTGTAAAACAAAAAATGTGTAAAACAAAAATGTATAAAACAAAAATTCAAAAAGAACTGAGGGCCTAGAATAGTTAGCATAGGTGGCCATCTCCCCCATGACTAAGTTGGAAGGAGGAGATCCGAAATGGTAAGCAAGGTTGTTCATCAACAGAGGTAGCATGTGTACTGGCTATTCTAAGCTCATGAAAAGGTTTTGTTTGTTAAATGTTGACCAAAAGTTTCTAATCCGAGTTCTTAGGTTTGTATATTGTCATGGCCCCTGAAGGAAAAGTTGCATAAATAATATAAAGTCCTTCCCACAGTGTTTGAAATTTAGTATGTTCTGGCACATGTGTGGGATTCCAATAGAGAACCTTATCTTTTAGTTCAAAAGGTACGTCCTTTTTTGTTAATTCCACCAATGGTTTGGAAACCTTTGAAAAGTTCTTAATAAATCTCCTATAGTAGCCAGTATGTCCAAGGAATGTTCGAATATTTTTTATAGTTTCCTGTTGATGGGTAATTTCTTGGATAACTTTGATTTTCTCAAGGTCTACCTCTATCCCTATGTGTGATATTTTGTGCCCTATTTGTTGAGGAGCAAGCTTAGCATTGATAATTACCAATTTTTCATTTTTAAGGAATGTGTATTCCATACTGGTGGGCAATGGTTTCAGATCAAGAGGCTCCTACTTAAATTTCTCAAGGATTTCCAACTTCTCCCAATTGATATTTTCAAGGTTAAGACTTGGAAGTTGGTGGTGGACTTGCTCTAATGCATCTATGCTATTGATTTAAGCACAAGTCAAACCCTCAGTTGGTTCCATGCATATGAGTGAACTTCTTTCTTGATCAGCTGTCAACCACTAGGTGCCTTCCTAATGTGTGGCTGCTACATATAAGCATCTTTGTATGTTGATCACTTGTGCACACTGATTGCATGTAGGCAATGTTAAACTTTGCACAAACTATGACCTCCACACACAATTACATCCTGTGTCACTATATGTGATGCATGGAACTTTCTTCTTCTCAATCTTTTCGAATGTATTTTCCTTTGATATTTCTAGGGAAAGATCATGGATTCCTAAGCATGCATCGATGGTGCTTAGCCATACTCTTCCCATTATGATTGGGAAGTCCCCCTTACCATTGTTTACTTGAATCACTAGGAAGTCAGCTGGGTACGACCACCCACAAATAGTGGTAACAATGTCTTCCACTAGTTCCAATGGGACAGTGATGGACTAGTTGGCCAAATCTAGACGGATGTTGCTCTTTTTCAATGGAGGCAAGTTCCAAGCCTTGTACATTTCTTGAGAAATCAAGTTGACACCAAAACTTGAATCCAAAAGAGCCTTGCATGGTGCATTTCCAGTGATTTGTAAGTATATCAGAGGACTCCCAGGATCAGAGAATTTCCTAGGAAGGTGGCCAAATTTGATCCAATCGGTGACAGCATGTGTTAGCATGACTGTATGTGTTGAGTGCAGTGGTTGAGTTGAAGGAGGCTCCAAAGTTTTGATTGATACTGAGGCATCTAAGGAATCATCCACTTGTGATTGCAAGGGCTTGGTTGATCTGTTGGTTCTAAAGAAAGGTCTTTTCTTCATGTGGTTGTTGGAACCAACAGTAGGTTGAGAGTTAACAGCCCTTATGGCATTATGTTGCTGCGGCTGGGTAGGGATTTCACCCTGCATAGCTGGAGTAGGTGGTAGTGGAGCTATTGGTGGAAGAGATGCAGTTGGATGAGAAGGATATTATGCTTGTAAAATATCACCTCTAGAAGAGGGAGTTCCATAATACACGTGGGCTAGGTAGTGAGGTTGAGGAGTGACATGACCAATAGAGTCATGTGAGGAGATTGGTTGTTGTACGTAATATCCATATGAGTCAGGTTGCTGATAAGGATACTGTTGCCTTGGTGGTGGCATTCCCCATGATTGTGGATTCTACCATTGTTGATATTGCTCAATCAGTTATGGTGGAGTTCCACTTGGATAATACGTTAAGGGTTGGTGGAATTGTCATGGGTTACCTTGGGGGTAAGGTAACCTTCGGGGTGCTTGCCGCTTGTTCAATCATGGGTTGAGTGCATACACCCCAAACTCTTGCAGATGTGAGATTATAGGGCAACATCCCTTAGGATGGTCATATTGACATATTTCACATCCACTATCATTGTTTTTTTCTAACTCCACAACCTCTTCAATGATGGCAACTTTACCCTTACCCTTGCTACTTGCATGTTCAGCTTCTCTCTTTTTTCTTTTTTCATAATCACTACCTTGCTTTCTAGACTCCTCCACTATTTTAAAATTAGTTTAAAATCTATTGTCTAGGGAATCCCACATTTGGTCTACCTTTGCCAAAACTTCTAATATCATCTTTTGGATAGGCAAAGTTTTTATATTCACCATCTCTTCGAGTGGTGACTCTTCTTCATCCTCACAAAATCTTACTCTCCTCTTCCAAAGGGAAGGATCTTGGTTATACTCTTCCCCACTTTCTCTCTTCCATGGCTCACCTTCTTCCTTAGCAACTTGCTCCAATAGTCTTTGAATTTGATGGAACCTAAGCTCTGATAGTCTTCCTTGGACATAAGTCCCAAGGCTTTTTCTTGTTTCATGCCTAAGCCCATCCACAAGATGGCGTAGTTGATCCTTTTGCGAATAACCATGGCTAGGACAATGATGTAACAGTGCATAGTATCAGCCCATGGAAGCATCCAAGGGTTCATGTCCTCCTTGTTTCCAACCTTAAATTTTCTTTCGCAAGTTAGACACTCAGGAGTACGTTTGGTACTTGTCATTAAATAACTCTAACATAGTACTCCACCTATGAATGGATTCCAATTCTAAAGATTGATATCAGCTTTCCGATTCTTTAACTAATGTCCGTGGGAACAACTTAAGTTTTTGCTATTCATTCTCTATGTTCTGTAAGGCACACACATCATGGAATTCTTGTAAATGATTCTAAAGATCAGCGTTATATCCCCCTTCAAATTTTGGGATATTATTCATATCTAATCTCTTGATCCTACTATCTTTCTAGTGCCTTGTTAGAATTCTAACAGCCTCAATTATGTCTAACATACTTCGATTAGTGAGTAGGGGTTCATCATGATTGTCTCGTCCATGGCATCTATGATGCCTACGTTGTTCCCTACTCTCCCTTCTTCTATGCTATGAGGCTCTAGAGTGCCCTCATCCCCTTTCTTGGCTATTTCGTCTATGACTTCCACTTTCCCTATCTTTATCCCCATGGTCTTTTTCTTTATGATTGCGTCTAGACACTGAAAGAGAGGATGGAGGAGATGATGAAGGTGAAGAAGAAGGAGAACCATCACCATGATAGTGTCTGCTATCTTCTCTTCTGTGGTCTTAGCCTTGATTGCGATTACGATTAGAATGTCTACCTTTATCATGAGTTTGAGGGATTGGCAAATCAACATCATGTATTACACCATCAACTGTTTCCTATTTCAGACCTAGGTGATGAGGCACTTTCATATGAAGAAGAAGACATACTTGTTTATTCAGTGTGTAATGTATTCTTGTTTATTATTTTCTCAATCAATCGTATGGGTTTGTTCCAATGATGTGAATGATTTCCTATGTTCTAGTTAGCACACAAACAACTAAGTCCCCGACAATGGTGTCAATGATGAGTAGCGAGGTACCCCTATGCTCAACCATATGAATAGAAGCATTTCACGCACGATTCAGTCTAATTCTAAGGACTAAGTTCCTATGTGCCTTTGTGGAACAAGGATGGGTTGGTTGATCGTTGTATTCCCAAACTTACTTGTATGTCACGATTGTATGGTTAAGTAAGCTTGAGGCATATGATTTTTATATCTTTTATGTTTTTATGTCCTGTTGCTAATAACGGAGGAGAGAGAGAGAACTAAGTGACTAATTTAACTTAACTATTGATTAAATAGGCTTTAACTAATTTTAACACTAGTATCCATTCTCACTTGTCATACACATCTTGAACTAGTTCAACACTACTAGGATTACCAAACGCTAATCATTACTGGGTTACCAAGTGTTACACGCATGCTTGAAGTGATCGTATTGTGTGTGCTAATAATAGAAATGTAAAGTGCATAAAATAAAATAAATGCAAAAGAAAATAAAATAAAGGAAATGAGTAAGAAAAAAAATCTCAAGTGCTGCAAGGATGAATCCAAGAGCTCATCTTTATTGCCATACACAAGGTGTGCTCAAGTACACAATGCTCGAATAAGGATCCATCCACACTTAGACCTCCTACTGTGGGCACTTGGAAAGTACTCTAACTACAAAAGTTTCGCTACTTGACTCCTACTAGACTTCTTCTTTTGAATTCTTCTTGACTTAAATTACCTATTGTGCACCTGGGCACTGTATTTATAGGCTTGGGAGCAACTACTCTAATAATTACAAAAACTACCACTCTAATTTTAGAGAAATTGCCCCTCTAATAATTAGAGTAACTACCACTCTAATTTTATAGAAATTGCCACTCTAATAATAACCATTCTAATAATTAGAGTAACTGCTCTAATAATAACCACTCTAATAATTAGAGTAACCGCTCTCATCAACACGTAAGGAAAATTTTTTCTTATATAAAAGAATTACTATCTACCTTGTGGTTAAATCTTATGTTGATGAGAGAGCTGTAGTAAATTCCAAAAAGTCTTGACATAAGGTCAATCATGATGGACAATATATGCTAGCATATACTTTGTACTTTTCTCTCTTGCAAAAGTTGATATTTGTTAAAGCTTTTCATTACTACATCAAATCCTTTGCTCTTTTTAGTTTAATCATGGATATGGAAAATGACATTAGAACTAGGATCATCCTCCCTCCTAACAATTAATTTTTCTCTCTTGATTTTTCAAAGAGTCTATTGTAAGGATGTACACTTTGTAGCCATCCCAAAAATGGGAAAGCTATTTCTTTCCATGTCATTTTGATGCTTCTACTCAATGATTAAGCATGTGATGTATTTGAAATTTTTGGTCTTATTATTAATTTTATTTGCATCCCCCATCCCCCAAATATTCTCTATTTTTTTGTTTCTTATAATATAAAATAGCAATAAAGTTACAATTTAGCTAGGACTTCTCTAAAGACATGTATGCTACATATGACTTTAGGAGGTTGTAATTTATAGGTAAATCAGAAAAATGTAATTAGAGAAAGAAACATCAAGAGAGAGATATTTATCAATGATGAATATGATTTATTATTGATATATTATGTGCACTTATGAGCAAGGGAAATGGGGTTGGACCTAAATAATAAAATATATTAAAAATAAGAAAAATTCAGTAGAGGAGCATTAGAGAGGTCACAACAACATTGGGTATGCATTTTCAAAATTTCTTCCTTACAACCAATCCTAAAAAACCTTCTATCTAGGGTAAGAAAAACATTGGGCCTTGTTCTCTTAGGTTTTTACTTCATACTAAAAGCTTCTTGTAAAAATAAAAAATAAAAAAATAGAAAGAAATAAATCTAAGGGATATATTTAAGGATGTAGCTAAAGCATGAGTTATTCAAAAATGTTACTTTGAATAGACAAAGAAAGAAAGTTAGTTTGAGAATCCCTACTATAAATCACATTACAACAAATTTTTAAATAGCATAAAGAATAAGGAGATGAAGCAACTCTAAGTATAAAGCAAAAATCGTTGAAGTTGATGAGTATCACGAAATAAAATTTCCTCCAACCTTAGTTTAAAACCATGTTAATATGAGTCACACTAGGACCAAGAACTTCAACCAAGGGGCCAAGTAAAAAAGTAGTTGATGAATGAATCTTCCAAATTATAGAGAGACCATTTAGGGTCATGAAGATCTAATTAAGAGTAGAAATACAAACATAAAAACCTTGATGAATCAAATGTCATATAAAATACTTAATTTTTGAAGAATTAAAAGTATTCTATATCTTTTAAATCTAATGCTTCCACAATTGCACATTATGGTTAACACTCCATAGAAAATTAAATCTTGATCAAATAATAGTACTTAGAACTCACATTTGGAGTCATTAATGTCATAGATAATTTTGTATTTAGAGCAAAAAATCCATTGATTATACATATGAAGAGATGAAAGAAAGGTAATGTCAAGCTTACACCAAGTATTGCAAAGACATAGACACTTACTAGCCCATAGTTCATTATTAATCTGAAGCCACTAAAAAGATAACTTATCAAGCATTGAAGAAGGAGTTAATAAAACTCCATTATATTTTATGATAATAATAAAGTTTGAGATAGTTATATGTTTAGAAAAAAGACTAATTAAGAATTTAATATCTTTCTAAAAAGAACTATCTCTAAGCTTACCCTGTGCTTATGATTAGAAGCTTCCAAGACTTCATACCACTTAATCACTTAGCCATCTACTTCACATCAAGAAAATACATTATTGATATATTAAATGCAACATCTCCTTTTTTTTGTTACATCTTTGTTTTTATTATTTAATACATACTTGATAAGACTATAGCTTAACTAATAAGTTGTTTTTTTCTAAAGATATAGTTTACAGATTTGAGTTGAATTTGAAGTATTGCTATGTTTATTAGGCTATTACCTAAGTTTGATCAAATTATTATGTTATTTATATGTGCTAAGGATACATATGATCTTTTAATTTTGACAACCCTAAGGTGATAGATCAATTGTCAATTTCATTGGTTTGTTAACCAACAACATAAGATAAGAGCATTGTAATAGCCAAGTAATATGAAGAGGGGTTAAATCCAAAAATGACTATAAGTACATTTGAAGACATATAGCCAACATTATAATTTAGAAGAATTATAGAGGAATATAAAGATGCCTTAAGTGTGACTAATAACTAGGTAATATGCAATTTTAATTTTAGAAAAATACAATGCATGTTAACTTCCCCTATTGCAAATATATCCTAGAAGCCATTTTGTATTATCTGAATCAATAAAACTTGCAAATTTCAAATGAAAAAAATGAAAAAAACTTGTATACAACATAAAAATATGTGCACTTAGATCTAAGTAATAAAATTTCTATTTATAATTTGATCTAATAGACTCTCCACTCTAACCAAATACATGCAAACTCTTGGCTATAGTAAAATTTGTGTAGACTCTTAGCTACTATTATGAAATGAAATTAAACTTTATTACATTTGAAGATCCATAGAATCTATTGGAAAGATATTACATTTTCATGAAAAATAAAGATAGACTCTACAAATTGACCAAGCACCAATGGGAGCATAAAAAAAATCGTACAAGATTTTTGTTGTAACATTATAATGTTGTCTCAAATGGGTAGTTATATCATAAGAAAGAAATACATGTGACTCATCTTCAAAGGCTCCTAATATGTACAACCTACAAATGCTCTCTTCTCAGGGGAGTTGAATTCAACTTCTACTTTCAATTCTAAGATGATGAAAACTGAAGCAAAGCTTGCTGATAGCATTTCGATACTTGATGGGAATAGCAACTGAGAGATAGTGAACTTTTACATTTAGTTTTTTAGATATAACGTGGTGTAAATGAAATTGCCTCTTGCCTTTAACATTATTCAACACATGTGTTAAAACCTTCTACTTGAATACTTGGTAAATATGCTTAGGATTTTGTTGCACATCCTCCCAAGAGATATTCCATTTTCTCAACTAGTGCATCCCTTGAAAATATCAACCATAGTCTTGTGAATCCTTAAGAACTAATTTAGAGAATTTAACTTGCCTTGAGATATGCAAGCTATGAGTGTATGTAATGAATTGACATAAGGCTTTTATTTCTAAAGGTAATAAATCACATTCACATAATAACATTAAGTAAGGTATTTGCATCTTCACCTTTAACTCATTAGGAAGAAAATTGTTTTACACTCTTTCAATATCTATCCAAAGTTTAGAATTGAGTCTAGTTCCCCAAATAGCACATCTATACAATATGATAAAATAGATGATAATTTGAATTTTTTTTTCTGTCCTTCCAAGCCCAAAGGCCTAAATTCTTACACTTGTTTTTGAAAGCATACAGATACTTGAAGCCTTCTACTATTTTTTCTTTGATGCACTTCCACCACATGTAATTGTTCATATAAGTGAGAGTCAAATATTTAAAAGAATCTATCATTTGCACATTAGTACCTTTAAAATAAAAGTTATAATAGTTATTTCTTGTACCCCAACTCATCAATTTGATTTTATCTACATTCACTTAATGACCATATGAATAATAAAAATTTTCTAAAATTTGAAACATATTTTGCATGCCTTCTATAGTAGTGGAAATTAAGGCAACATCATCTACTTATACAAGAATATTCACTACTTGGGATCCAATTTTGATAGCATGATTATCTTACCCATTGCATAAACATTCATGCATTTCATCAATAAAGATACCAAAGAGAGTTGGAAAAAGTGGACAACCTTGCTTAACTTCAATTTTGCTATGGAACTAAAATTTTTCTCTAAATTGTTGTTTGTAATTTCAATAATCACTTGCTCATACAATCATTGAGTTACTACAATCAAATTTAAAGGGATGCCAATTTTCTGCAAGTGTAACCATAGTTTTGTATGAATCACTGAATCATATACATTTGTAAAATCAATAAAACTAAAAAAAAATTATTAGGCATTTTTGAAAATTCCATGTAGTATCTAAGAGTAACTAAGTGATCAATATTAGTGTGATTTTTTTGAAACCTACTTGACATCTTGCCTTGACCTAGTTATCTTTAGCCTATGAAATGACTCTCTTGTCTAGTAGAGTGCCTAGCAACTTAGCAAAAATATCACTCTCAACAATCATTCGATAATTATTCAAATTATTCTTATTTCCATTTTTATATAACAATATAGCATTACTAGTTTTTTAATGTTGATTTAATCCTTACTCCATTGTTGAATTGAATTTGTGCCAAATCTCCCTATGAATAGTAAAGCCTTCTCACTTTGTTAATTCTACATATAAACCATTTAAATCTATAGCTTTGTTAGATGGTAGCTTTTTAATACCTTCTGTGAATTCCTCAAGAGTAAATAGGAGAGGTGCTTGCTATATAATAGTAGTAGAATTATCATTGTGTTCTGTAAATAGCTTATTATAAAATGAGCAAATATCTTCAAAAGAACAATTAAATGATGAAGAGGCTTTATGATGAAAACATTGCCAAAATTTTCTATGTTCCCTTTTAATGGTGTAAGAAAAATATTCATGCTATTCCCTAATAAATTTCCTTCTCTTAGTTCTAATAAAGCATTTATATGACTTAACTAAAATTTTTTTGTGACTCTTATTTGCATTCTTAATATTTTGCCTAGTATGCATGCAATCCTTAGTAAATCAAGTCTTCTGAATACCTTTTTTTCTTTTTTTTTGTGAATGCATACCCAGGTTAGATGTTGTAAGAAAAATTTGTTCTAGCTCCTTATGTAATCTTGCAAAAGCCCTTTTGTTATATGCTACATTCATATATTTTTTTCTTGACTATTGGGATAAGTCTATATTAACCTTGTTCTCTATTCTTATTTTTTGTTATCTAAAAAAAATTTTGAAATTTGCAATAAAAAATTAATATGATGATGGAAAGAATTTGCTAAATCTTCTCCAACTTTCAACTCCTTAATAAAATAAATATCTTCATAAGAATATAAAAGCAAATCAATGTAAGAGATACCTTAAGGTCCCATGAAAGTAATGTTGAAGATTGAGAAAATCTAGGAAGTCTATTGTAAATCAAAAAATCAAAAATTTTGTCCATTCTAAGAATTTTTAGTCCATCTTATTAATAGTGCTACATGCAAAATGTTGGATCTAGTTGTAATTTTCAACAATGTATAAGCTACTAACATTATGTTATCATTGAATAATTTTTATTTGTTGTGAACTTATCCTTCCATTAAAATATCCACAGATAAATATTGAGGCTTTTGCTAGAAATTATATAATATATTTGCCTAAGAACTAAAAAGGATGATCACGAGAGAGCTCTAGAGAATCATACAATGTAGCATCTTTAGGAGCAAACTATCATATGACAAGGAACACACAACCATGCTAACATAAGATTTTTAGTCAAACATATTGTTTATGATTATCAATTCTTTGTAAAAGCACGTAATTTTTAGGATATTTCCTCACTAACATTGCAATGCTTCTAGAAGGTTTTCTTCTTCGCCCTACTCTTATATTCCTTGTAACAAATTTAATAAATCTAGGAAACTACAAAATCTATAGAACCAACATGTTTCTAAATTTTAACAAAATCAAAAATATCAAAGATATTAAAGAAGCTAATACTAGTTAAAGAAAGAACTTTATTTGCAATACTATCATCAAGAAATCCACATGTTAAAGGTCCTATATGTTTTTTTAAATAATTTTTGAAATACTACTTATTTGTAATGATTGACACATTACTAGCATTTAGGTATGCTACCAAACCATGTTCAGAGTTATCTTAACCTTTTTCCATTGTTCTTTTAAGTAAGATCCTCATTTATTTAAATGTTTTTCTTGTTCTTAGTGTGCTTCATATGGCGTTGATGTTTCCAAACATGCACTCTATCTTCTACATCATGAAACTTAATAATTATATGTAAGGCTTTTCATGTCATTTACCTAGAACCCTAAAAAATTTATGAATTTATGGATAAGTTATATGCATATCATCTATAGTTTTTCTAACTTTTTAAAATAAAGTTTCATCTGTTTCATCCTCTATCTTTGGGATATGTACAAAATGAAAATTTTTTTCTTTCACATTTTTTTATCTTATTCTTTTAAAGCTTCTATGATTGCAAATTCTATCTTTGTCTCTATTTCTTCAAGATTAGATTCCTTTTTATTTTCCTCCACCTTAGCTTCAAGTTTTTGCTAATTTTAGCAAAATTTGTTCATTATCCTTTGGAGCAATGCTAGTCTCCTTTTTTCCATTCTTCTCTTTGAAGGTTGATATTCTTTGAAGAATTTTTCATTTTGTTCATGGATTTTTATCTAGAAATGTCATTTTGCTAATCATATACTTCCATTGTGTAACTGGAATTTTTTTGAAAGTGGTTGCATTTATAGATTTTGTTTGTGTACAATGTCATGATAAAATTTTTAAATTTCTCTAGAGAAGATTCAATCTCTTTAGCAACAAATTTGCACTCATAAAATATCAATCCATATAGCTTACCTCTAACTACCCTTCCTACTATCTCAGATCAAATTGATGTTCAATATTAAAACCTTGAGTGTGAAACTCCTTGTTGCCACAAATTAAAATTGAAACCCTCACTACTAAAACCCTCTTCATTGAAACATTTATAGGTAACATAGAGATGGATAGGCATACACTTGGTTAAATAAAAAAATATTAAACCTATGATTTTATGCTACAAACATTTAGTAACAATCAAATCCTTATGAACTATTTGCTAAAATTAGACCTCTATAGACTTTTATAGTTTGAAAATAATAACTGAAGCTAATTGTTTAGAGTTTTGTAGATCTCAAGGGTTTTCTTTTGCAAGTAAAGTATTTTAAGTTTTATAGATCTCAAGGGTTTCAATAGTAGATATAAGTTTTTCACAAATATTATTTTCCCATGGGGAATTTTAAATTTCCCCTAACTTCTTCAATTGATGCTAAAATTTTTGCTTCTTCTATCATTGTAGAAATTTTTATTGATTCTCATTATGCAAATTTACTAGCTAGTGAGAAGAAATTTATGATGCATTCTTCTAGTGATGTTAATGCAAATAAGATATTTGATTTCATTATTCTTAATGATGTATACAAGTTATTGGTTATTGATCTTACATCACAATATGTGATCATTTAAATTTTTAGTTATCCACCTTGTAAGTGAAGTTTTTCTTTATAATTAAATGATGTAATGCAAAAGCATAATAATCAAGCCATTCATGCTATGTACTATTCTTATTTTTTCATGTTTTTTGAGCTTAGTAATGCTTTGATGATGTAACGTACCCTAGATATAGGATCATTTATACATAAGCATGCAATGTTGATTATTCATAAGAAGACAATAGATTTCAATATCCAATCTGAAGAATATTCTAAAATTCTCTATTTTTTAAGCTATTTAATTATCCATTTACTTTTCAAAAAATGAGTAGTAAATTATTAGTGTTCTTGATTCCATTAAGCATCTAGAATCTATTACCACACCATCTAGTTCTTGTCCATGTTTTTTATTGAAATTAATCTTCTTAACTATAAAAAGGAATTCATATTGCAAGAAAGCAGGAAAACTTACATTCAACTAATTATATATTATAATCTTTCTAGATATTTTAAATTTTATCATAGTGAAGGACATTTATTTAATATTTGTTCTTTTTTTCTTAAGAAAAAAGATATAAAAGAAAAGAAAAAATGTATTGAAGTTAATGATTAAAAAAATAATTTGAAGTTTAAGATACAAAAAATCAAGTTAATATAAATGATAAGAATGATCAAATGATAATAAATAAAATAGAGAAGTAAAATGTTTTGTGTATGTTGGACCGTAAAAAAATATTAGTAATGAGAAAAAAAAATATTACTTGTACTATAGGAAGTATTAATTAGTTTAGATAAATAAATCATAAGGAAAATTTTTCTTCATGTGACAAAAATATTGTTAACTCAAAGATTAAAAATTATATTAACAAGAAGATTATAGCTAATGATAAAAATTCTTTATGTAAGGTCAGTTGTAATATATAATATGTATCATCATTTTCTATTGGATCGTCCTTTCCCAAAAAATTTGATATTTCACTAAAGCTTTCTATTTTAAGTTGAAGAATAGATGTTGAAAGTGATTTAAATATTTTTAGAATAAAGACCATCCTTCCTCCTAATAATTAATTTTCCTCTCTTGATTTTGTAAAGCACCGATTTTAAGATTGTACAATCGAGTAAGCATTCCTAAAATTGAAAAGTTTTTCTTTCCATGCTATTTTTGATGTTTTCTACTTAGTGTTAAGCATGTGATGTACTTTGAACTTTTTTCTTATTATCAATATTATTTTTTAGGTTTGACATCCTCTAGATCTATATAAAATTTTCATTGTTATTTTTTCTAGTTATGGGAGTGGAGGGAGAAGGAATAGGTATTGGAAGCTAAAATAATTTTGACTACAAGTACATCCCAAGATGTATATCCAATATTGTACTTTTATCCAAATATAACCTAATAGCCATTTGAAATCATCCAAATTAAAAGAAACTCACAAATTTGAAATCAACATAGTGAATAAAACTCATATGCAACATAGAAATTTGCACATTAGGTCTAATTAAAAAATATATATATTCATAATTTTCACACTTGGTCATAAACTTATGATTTTAGCCTATAAAAATTTAGCAATAATAAAGTCCATGTAAACTCTTTGCTAGCATTAGATATTTGTAGAATTTTTATTATAACTAAGGAAAGGAGGTATTAGAATTGAAACACTATGACTATAGGTAACCCCAATAGAGGAATATAATGGTATCAAAGTTACCCTACCCCTTGTAGTTTAACCTATAACTTACACATCGTAAGTTATATGCCCTAACCAAATGAGCAATGTTTCACTAACATCAAACCTAAGGGATATTAAAATCCATAAATTTTTTTAAAGAATATTTAATCCCAAGAAATATGATCAAATTAGAACTTTATAACATAAAATTACCCACCAAAATTGAATACCTAACTTAGAGTTTTCAAATCAAGATTCTTACTGCTAGACTAAAATATTATTATCATTAATATCAAACCTTTATCTTTTGGTTGTAATTAGATCTTATTAAGGTATTTATACAATCAAATTCTAACAAATTCTTAGTTGCAATTTATTTTGAAGCCAGTACACCATATATATGTAGTAATCTCTAACACTCATTTCTTATAGGTAATACTAACATAAACTTCTTACTTTTAATAATATTCTCATTATTAGTAAATTTTAATTTTGTTTAAATTTTTTACTAAGGCATACTACCTTATTTATTTTCTATTATATAAGGGCCATCACCAAGAGGCTTGTTGATCTATCCTATATTTTGGTGGTCTAAAAACAAGAAAATAAAGAAGTGTGATTGGTTGTGAATGTGTGCAAGGCATCTATTGAGTCACTAAGTTGAAGATAACATTAGATATTGAAGAAGTTATCATAGATTCATTTGAGAAATTTAGAATGCATGGAAGCAAGTTTTGGTGAGTCAAAGTTCATCCTTTCCTAGTACCAGATGTAGGTCGTAGGTCTACATTCAAATGTGGATGTTTCAATAGATAGTAGATAAAGTTTAGAAGCCAATTTCTAGCTAGGATGAATATCTACTCTTACATTCATCCTAGAGGGTGGATGTACTATAGAATGAACATCTAGCCTAGAGTATGAACATCCAAGTAGAACTCAAATAAATATCAAGATGGACATCCTAGCTAATCTTAAATGTCCTATCTAAGAGTCAACCTTTGTAAAGTAAATGTTTAAGGCACAAAGTGAACATTCCATGTAGCTATTGATCAAAATGAAAAAGTTGTTCTAGTCATTTTATCAACTCTAGTTTGTGGTGAAAAACTTATAGGGTGCTGGATTTATAAAAGAAAACATCTAGATCTTCATTGCAATATTTTGAAGCTTGCATCACACATTGGATTGAAGTTACTTTTGAATTATTTTTGGTCTATTAATTTATGATTGATATACTATCAAATCATTTGCAGTCAAATTCCATATAGGACAAGTTATATTCATTATTTTTTGGCCCTAGATAGTGTGCTTATTCTGTGTAGACCTAATTGTAAGAATTTATTTCTATGCTTTCTCTTTTCATTATATTCTTCCATTTCTCTAAGGAGTATAGATACTCTCTAAGGGAAGATCTACATTGTTTCCCTAAGGGTTTCTCACTTTGGAGGGTTAATTGTTTACCATTTTATCTTTATCTTGAGGGCTAATGGGTATGTCTTGTGAGAGCACGACATTTGTACTTAGCCTTATGAGGTCCTTGAGGGTCTTGTGGAATATCAAGCTTGGAGACCTATTTGCCCTATGGAAAGTGTGTAGCAACCAATTATCTACCATTATGGTATCTTTAGCCATAGTTTAATTTTTAGCATATTAAAGGTAGTGATATTTACCATGCTATTGGTGAGTTTATTTCTTTGTGAAATTTTTGTTTAATTACTTTTAAATATTCATGTTTAAGTTTGATTTTATTTACAACTCATTCATCCCTTTCCTTTTGAGTTCATGAATCCACAAATGGTATCAAAGCTTGGTAATTAGTTTTTTAAATTTAACAACCTAGTAAAATGGAAGGTTAACAAGGGATGTCATTGGCATAACCACCTCTCTTCAATGACATTAACTATGATTTTTGGAAATGTTTTGTACAAAATAATTTAGAATATTTTAAGTTTGATATCTAATGTAGTGTGATCAAAAGATATGAGGCACTAGATAATGCATAGACAAGTTGGAATGAAAGTAACAAGAAGACCTTTATGATTAAATTTAAGGTAAGAAATGCAATTGCATCTACATTGACATAAAAATAGTACAATTAGGTCATTCATTGTAAAACTAACAAGAAGGTTTGAAACACAATAGAAGCCACATATGAAGGAACAAAGGTTATGAAGTATTTTAAGATTTTATTATATCTAAATCAGTTTGAAAATATAAAAATGAAAAAAAAATGAAAGAATACACTAGTACTTTAATTGGGTACATGATTTTATGAGTTTTATTAGAGAGATAGGTTAAGAACTTCTTGAAAAAAAAGTTGTATATAAGATTATTAGAACTCTTAACATTGAATATAAGTTGAAATTATAGCCATGGAAGAAGTAAGAGAATTTAACATTTTAAAGTTTGAGAAACTTTAGAGTGCTCTCATAGCCTATGAAATGACATTGGTTGAGAAAGGAATGTTGGAGGATGACTTTATTACACTATCTTATAGCTTCAACTAAGCATACATAGAAAAGATCATGAAGAATCAAGTTGAAACTTTCTTATATAGTGATAGTAATAATCAAGATGATCCTAATTTTATACTTCTCACCAGAAGAGTTAGTAGAATGATTACCAACTAGATTAGAGAAGAAGGCCAAAGGTATAAAGAAAAATCACAAAGAGGTAAGCCCAAAAGTAAAGATTTCAAATCCACTTCCTCTATTGATATCATCAATATTATATGTTGGGTTTATAATGGATCAATAAATCTTACCTCTAATTGTTCAAGTGATAAGAGATTACAAGATAAGGCTAAGATGAGAGAGAAGAAAAAGTCCTTGGTAAGCAAATAAGATGAAGAAGAAGAGGCTAGTGAGGTAGAAGGAGAGGATGGTGATACCACCAACTCCCATCTTCATTACATGGAAATTGTAAATATGGATCTAGCTTAAGAAGATGAAGGAGAGTTAAATGATGATTTAGAGATAGAAACTATGGAGAAAAGATATGAATCTCTCAAAGAGAACTTTATTAAGTCATAATAGATTATCCTTAAGTCTAAGAATAAGCTACATTAATGTGGATTAGACTTTGGATATGAAAGAAACTTATCTTTGATCCTAATAATTGAGGTCATGATCCTCAAAGCTGATATTAACAAACTAACCATCCACCTTAAATGAATATTTGAGATTGAAAAATTGTAAGGTAGAGGATCTTAAAAGTTTTAAAATCTCACTTCTAAGAAAAATGTATCACTGAATAAGAAGATTTAGGAGCTGCATAAGAACATTGAACAATAGAGAAAAGTTACTTAGAAGTTACCCTTTACCACAACAAGCTACTCTAATAGGTTAAGGAAAACACATCAAAATAGGTAAAATAGTTCTTACCCACTAAAATTTCCTAGATACATAGTTTTCTTTCATTGTCATAAAGTTGATTACATTAGCATCTAATGTCCATCTAGGAATATGCCATTTCATGATGCTTCTTACTTGATTCATACTAAGATATAAGATAGCAATAATTTTTAGGAATGCATGACAAAGAGATTGGTATTCAAAGGAAGCTCTCAAGAAAAGAAACATGGAGTAAGATACCTTCTAGACCATACCCAAGAGTTAAGACAAGTAAGAGATAATGTGCTTAGAGAATGGGGAAGAAGAAAACAAGGAGAAAAAATCATCAAGAGAACAAGAATTGAAAGGAACTAGCTCACCCTACATCATTGCTATATGATGTTAAGATTAGGACCATTTCCAACTAGGTAAGTTAACTTAAAATGTTTTTCTTAGCTTGCAAGGTATTGTAGTTAGGATTTTTTGCTTTTTATTTTAATTTTATATTTCCAAGTCCTTTTCTATGAATTTAGGATGATTTTTAAGGCATGTGAATCTCCACACATTTTTCAAAAATTAGATCTTAGTTTAGGTGGAACATCTACCCTTTTATTAAAATGCCCATCATAATCTTAAGTCCCCTTGAGTGAGATGTTCCTATGTATATGGAATGTTCTAAAAGTGTCCCTAGAATGTTCACCCTATTATTGGTATGTCCTAACCATGATAAAGAAAAAATTAAAAAGGCATCTCTAACCATAGAAAATGTCATAAAAGCCATAGGAATTCTTATTACTCTCATTTGCATTCATTTTGAAGATGTCTAGAAACAAGAAGAGAAAGAATAAGAAGCAAAGATTGAGCAAGAGGCACCATGGTAATGGAAAAAGAAAGATTACACCAATTTCAAGGTAGTAAATTAGGTAATAGAAGAATAATAGGAGGTGAAGGATCATCTTCATACTAAGAAGAATAAACCTTTGTTCAAATCTAAGATAGTATGAAAAATGCATGAATTCTAGTAGAAGGTATTCATTATTATTGAAAGAGTTCTTAATTTCAAGCATCATAGAAGATCCTAAATTTAGTCATACTTTGATGCACTGGGAATGTCATTTATTTTGGGTTTCTTTATTGCTATTTCTAAGATCATGATGACAGAATTTTTTACAACATTCATCACATGGATGTATATACTAGGACATTTAGTATAGTAATTAATAACATTATTATTTTAGTTTCTTCTAATTTGATCAATGATTTTATAGGGTTTGATTCTTTAGAGTTACATAGATTATTAGTTGATGGGACACGATATCGTATGGGCCGTGATATTGCGTACGCGATATCGTAGCCCATCGCCTTGTATATAAATAAGAGGTGGATTTCCCTTGTTTTCTCATCTAGATCTAGACCCTTAGCCAAACTATAGTAGTAGAATAATTTCCATGTGCCCGTAGTAGGAGTCTCAAAGTGAACGGATCTTTATTCGAGCAAATTGTACCTGAGCACACATTTGTGTATGGAAATAAATACAAACTTTTAGATAAAACTTGTAGCATATGGACTAAGCTAAATAGGACTTTAATTATTGTTAAATGTTTAAATTATTTATTAGATAATTAATCTCTCTTGACCCTCAAATCTGCTAGTTAAGTGCATTCAGTATGACCACTTCGAGCATGTGTGTAACACTTGGTAACCTAGTAACGAATAGCGTTTGGTAATCCCATTAGCATTGCATTGGTTCAGGGTGTGTACGATAAGTGGGAATGGATACTGATGCTAGAATAATTAAATATTAGTTAGTGGAAGTTAGTTACTTAGTCTCTTCACCCTTTCCCCTCTTAGCATAGGCAATAAAAAGATAAAAAACATAAAAATTATATACCCCAGACTTGCTTAACCATACAACCGTGACAATACAAGTAAGTTTGGGAAGACAACAATTGATTAACCTTAAGTGTTCCATTATGACACATAAGCACTTAGTCCTTGGAGTTCAACTAGATCGCACGTGAGACACTCGTATTTATATGGTTGAGTGTAGGGGTACCTCGCCACTCATCATTGGCACTGTTGCTGGGGACTTAGTTGTTTGTGCACTATGTAGAACATAGGAAATCATTTACATCATTAGGAGCTAGAATGAACCCTTAGGGTTGATCAAATGAAAATATAACATAATGGTAAACAACACACCGAATAAGACTAAAATGTCTTCTTTTCCACACAAAAGCACTTCATTGCATAGGACCAACACTAGAGACAGCCGGTGGCACAACACACATAACCAAAATCTGCCAGTTCCTCAACAATTCAATGTGGTATATATTCATCACGATGAATATATACCTGACTTTACCTTTGTCTTCCATTAAGATGAACAACTGCATTGGAGAGACTTGTAGGGTAACATAGTGTTGCCTCTAGACAGAGCTGTCCCCAACATGCTCCTTTGTGCCCTTGCATGAATAGGCATGTTACAATTATAAGTTGAGTACATTGAATGCTATTATAACACAAGGTACTACCATCCCACAGAAGCACAATGTCAATTGGACTTGTGGCAGGATAGTTACCACACATCTTTGAAGGGCAAAGGACCCCATAATGCTTCGCTTGTCATAACCGAAATCAAGGGTGGTGAACCTATTTCAATAGGTTCTCCACAAAATGATGTTATCCCTCCTAATAATGGTAAGGAGGTGGTGTATTAGAACCTACACTCCATGATTCACAACCCTGGTTCTAATCCCCACGAACACCAAGTGTTCAACGAGGAAACACAAACACAAGATAAGGATGGGCATTCTAATTGTCATCACGATCAGGGTCGAGACCACCGAAGAGAGGGTAGGAAACATCATCATGATGATGGTTCTTCTTCTTCTTCACCTTCATCATCGCATTCAACATCTCCTCCAACATTGGGACATAGTCATAAGGAACCTCATCGTGAGGATAAGGGTAAGCAAAATGAGAAACCTCGATGAGAGAGTCGAGAGTGAGGACGATGGCATTCTAGAGAATCATGGCATGAAAGAATCCCTACTTGCAAATTGAAGTATGTTAGACATTATGAAGGCTATTAGAATACCTAAAAGGCACCAAAAAGATAGCAGGTTCAAGAGAATAGACATGAATAATATCCCATGATTTGAGGGGGGATACAATGCTGATCCATAGAACCACTTATAGGCATTTCACGATGCCTGCACCTTGCAGAACATTGAAAATGAGTGGCAAAAGTTAAATTTTTTTTCAAGGACACTCATCAAAGAAGCAGAAAGCTAGTACCAGTCCTTAGAGCTGAAATCCATTCAAAGATGGAGTACGATGCTAGAACTATTTAACGATAAATATCAAACGTACTCCCGAGTGTCAAACTTGAGAAAGAAAATCCAAGGATGGAAGAAGGGTAATCATGAACCCTTGGATGATGCCATGGGCCGATATTATGCACTGTTACATCATTTCCTAGGTCATGATTATGCACAACGGGATCAACTACGCCATCTCGTAGATGGGATAAGACATGAAACCAGGAGAACCCTTGGAACATATGCCCAAGGGAGATTATCAGAACTTAGGTTCCATGAGGTTCATAGATTGTTGAAGCAAGTAGCTAGGGAAGAATGAGAGCTACGCAAAAGAGAAATCGTAGAGGAATACAACCATGATCCTTCCCTCCGAAAAAGGGGAGTGAGATTCTGTGAGGAGGAGGATGAGTCACCACTCGAGGAGATGGTGAATAGGAAAACCTTGTTGCTTTAAAAATTAACAACAGAAGTGTTGGATAAGGTAGATCAGATGTGGGACTCCTTAGATAGTATATTTGAAACTATTTTAAAAATCATAGAGGAGTTTAAGGAGCAAAGTAGTGACTATGATAAAAAGAAGAAGAGGGATTTGGACCATGCACGTAACAAAGGTAAAGATAAAATGACTATTACTGAAGAGGTTGTGGATTCTAATATGGACAATGATGGTGGATGTGAAATATGCCAGTATGACCATCCTAAGGGATGTTGCCCAATAATCTCACATCTGCAAGAGTCTGGGGTGTACACACTTAACCCATGACTTAACAAATGGCAAGAACCCTGAAGGTTACCTTATCCCCAAGGTAACCCAAGGCAGTTCCACCAACCGCTAACATATTATCCAAGTGGAACTTCATCAGAACCTATTGAGAAACATCAGCAGTGGCAATACCCACAGTCATGGGGGATGCCACCGCCAAGACAAAAATATAGTTACCGACAACCGAATCCATATGGCTAGTATGTGTAGCAACTAATCTCTCCAAGTGACTCTGTCAGTCATGTTACTGCACAACATCACTACCAAGCTTGGGAGTATTATAGGACTCTTTCTCCTAGGAGAGACACCACATCGATACCATCCTCTGAACCCAGCCACGACTCTTACACCAATAGCTCCAGTACCACCCACTCCAGCGATGCAAGGGGAACTCCCCACTCAACCGCAACAACGCAATGCTATGAGATTTATAAACCTTCAACCCACTGCTAGTTCTAACAACCGCACAAGGAGAAGAACTTTCTTTAGAACCAACGGTCCAAATAAGCTCTTACAACCACAAGTGGTTGAGCCTCAAAATGTTCCTCCATCAAATAAGGCTTCGGAGCTCCCTTCAAACCAACAATAGAGCTCAACGCATATGGTTATGTTAACACATACCATCATTAACTGGATTAAGGAAGGCCACCTTCCTAGTAAACTCTCTAATCCTAAAAGTCCCTTAATCTACCTCCAAGTCACTGGGAATGAACCACGTAAGGCTCTTCTGGACTCAGGTTCCAGAGTCAACTTGATATCGCAGGAAATGTATAAAGCCTGGAACCTACCTCCACTAAAGAAGAGCAATATTTGCTTAGAACTGGCTGACCAATCCATCACTATTCCCTTGGGACTGGTGGAGGACATTGTTACCACTATGTGTGGTCGGTCATACCTAGCTGATTTCCTAGTGATCCAAGTAAACAATGACAAAGGGGACTTTCAAATAATAATGGGAAGGTCATGTCTAAGGACCATAAACGCATGCCTAGGAATCTATGATCTTTCCCTAGAAATATCTAAGCAAAAAACTTATGGAAAGATCGAGAAGAAGAAGGTTCCATGCATTACACACAGTGATATTGAGGGTAATAGTGTATAGGAATGTTCAGCATTTGCTGCATGCAACTAATGTGCCCAGAAAGTTAACATACAAAAGTGCCTGTATGTAGCAACCACATAACAAGAGAACACCCAATGGTTGATAGCTAATCAAGAGAGAAACTCATCAATGTGCATGGAACTAACTGGGGGAACAACATGTGCCCATGCTGATAGCATAGATGCACTAGAGCAAGAGTGTCACCAACTTTCAACCCTTAATTTAAAACCACCAATCAAGGGAAGTTGGAAACTCTTAGAAAATCCAAATAAGTACTTCGATAGGAGAATACTAGTCTATGTGCAACCGATGAACCCTTATCATGAACCTAGAATGGTCTATGCACATAGCACATTTGAGAGAGGATGACCTTGCTCATTATTTCGAATCTCTCCCTTCCAACTTAGTCATGGGGGAGATAGCCACCTATGCTAATCAATTGAGGCCCTTAGTTCCTTTTTAAGTATTTTTTTTACACATTTTTGTTTTACAAATTTCTTTAAATTTTTTTATTTTTATTTTATAACATCATTTATACTTTTTTATTTCTTTATGTGTTTGATAATTTTGTTTGATTTTTCACCTAATAAGTGCTCCTGATGATGGTATGAACTATATTCTATTGATTGCTAATGTTTGGTTTTTACCTTTAATATATGATGTTGATACTGAGGTATGGTTATTTTGATATAGTAGGCAATGAGTCCACATCATCCATGCATCCATAAATTTCTATGATCTCTCTTGGCTTGGAACTATACAGTCCCTTTCTCAATAATAAGAACTATCAACGAATCGGTGACTGAGCATTTCTCAAACTAAGGAAGGACTCAAGGATTGAAAAGGGTGTGACTTCAAGGGGATTGGATGCACTTGTGCTAGCCATTCTCTTGGGTGCTTGGATGTTTTCTTCTTGAGTTTTCCTTACCATTTTGACATTGCCACATTATCGGGAAGTTGAGCAAATAAAAATAAAAAGTCTTTGCATGATGTGGTTCTCATGCAAAAACACAAAAAAAAGTGAGAATTCAAAGCACACCCCTTAGAAAAAATAATCATTTGGGCTACAAGCACTAGTTATGGAACTAAAATAAACATGTTCCCTCTAACTAAGGCCCTTCTCGCTTCCTACTTTCTCCACTTTCATTTCATCGGAATGGTGGTGGCTCTTTGGTGGAGGCATTCTTGTTACTTCAAGTGGATGGATGGGCCAAATGTATTAATGCAAAGTCACTGGATGTGGATTGTTTGAGGTTGGATTTGGAATGAGATCTACTAAGTCACATTAACCATTAACACACAAGGGGCTGTACACCACCTTGTTCTTGAGATTCCATTCCACTCTCTCCTTTCCATCCTTCTTTCTCCATTTATCCCCTCATTGCCAGCTTTATCAGTAGTCCATATTTTGGTGGATGCATTGTTTTATTTTTGGTAAACTCTTGTGGTTAATAATTTAACTCTTGTTTCCAAATGACATTTCTAAAGCCTATGGACTCTTTGAATGTGGGTTTGTCAGGGCATTAAGGGCATCAGCCTGCTTTGGGGAGGATCCATTGGCATTCATATTTGGTGCATCCATTAATTTCTTTCCTTTAAAAATTTCCTCAATAAGCATTTATTTTGTTCATCTCCATCTTTAACATCCATTTTATTGGCGTGGCCGTTGTTTCTTTTTTTCCATCTTTCTTGTTCCTTTTCTTTTTCTCCATTTTCTTGCTACCAGAGGTTCGCTCTTAGTCATATAGCTCAGGTAGTCACCAGTATATATCTCTAGATTTGCATTAGCCATAACACAACTCAGCCAATGGACCTTACACTGAAGCAAGGTATCAATTGCATTGTGATTCATTTACCCTTGCTAATATCAGACTGTGTTGTGTGTGTAGATGGAAATCATACAACAACGGATTGGATTTGGAGGAAACACTTGGAATGGACTAGTGCTAAAGCAGCTATGCAAGGAATGAGATTGATGGCGTGCTTATGGATGAACAACGAAAAGCAAAATATTGGCGTTGGTAGCAGCAGACTCCTTCTTTTCTCTCTCTCTTCTCTCTCAGCTGCCAAATAAGGCTGGATGTCAAGTGTGTATAGTGTTCACTCCTGTTGTCATGAACACTAAGTTTTCCACATTTTGTAATGATGATTTGTTCACATGTCATCCCATTCACTGTTAGTTTCACTCAAGTCAATAATCTCATACCTTCCCAATATTTTGTAAGGAACTCAAGGACGATTTTTCATTCAGTCATGGGGGTCTAATGGGATGCGATATCATGTTGGCCCCTGTGATATTGCGTACGCGATATCATAGCCCATCGCCTTGTCTATAAATAAGAGGTGGCTTTTCCTTATTTTCTCATCTAGATCTAGACCCTTAGCCAAACTATAGCAGTTTTACCATTCCAGAGTTAGAATAATTTCCATGTGCCCGCAGTAGGAGTCTCAAAGTGAACAAATCTTTATTCGAGAAAATTATATCTGAGCACATATTTGTGTACAGAAATAAAGATGAAATTTTGGATAAACCTTGCAGCATATGGACTAAGCTAAATAGGACTTTAATTATTGTTAAATGTTTAAATGCTTTATAGATAATTAATCTCTCTCAATCCTCAACTCTCCTAGTTAAGTGCATTCAGTATGACTGAGCACATGTGTAATGCTTGGTAACCTAGTAATGAATAGCGTTTGGTAATCCCAATAGCATTGCACTGGTTCAGGGTGTGTACGAAAAGTGGGAATGGATATTGATGCTAGGATAATTAAAGCTTAGTTAGTGAAAGTTAGTTACTTAGTCTCTTCACCCTTTCCCTTCTTAGCATAGGTGATAAAAAGATAAAAGACATAAAAATTATATACCTCAGGCTTACTTAACCATATAATCATGAAAATACAAGTAAGTCTGGGAAGACAACGATTGATTAACCTTAAGTGTTCCATTAGGGCGCGTAAGCAATTAGTCCTTGAAGTTCGACTAGATCGCACGTGAGACACTCATATATGTATGGTTGAGTGTAGGGATACCTCGCCACTCATCATTAGTGAGAAAAATTAATGAGATCTTTGCAAATACCATATTTTCTATGTCTAAGAGGGATTTTGGCTTAAGATTATTTGGGGATTCTAAACTTTTTTTAAAGAATAACATGTATAAGGTAGACATGACACTAGATTCCTCCATTATATCTATATAATATACTATAATATTGTATTCAAGGGTAGAATATATGATTATTTACTTTATTAGCAAGCTTTGGTCCTATATTTCTTTCTTGCAAAAGTAAATTTCAACTTTACTATGTCATCTATAGAGACATCATGTTAGAGCATATTAAAGTGTAAATCTTTGGGCACCCATTGTTGATTAGTCTTATTATTAGCAATGAAGAGATTGAAATTCTTGACATGTCAACTCTCTGTGGCAAGAAGACAATAGTGAAGTATGCTAAGAAATGAGGTGGTCATGGTAGAATAGCAGGTTCTTCTATAACATAGGGTACCAGACCTCATCTCTCTTGTTTTACATTAGTTAGGAATTAGCTTGTTTCCATATTGAATATGAATTTATGAGATTTTGCTAAAAAATTTGGAAGAATAGACTACAACATTTCCAAGTTGAGAAAATAGGTTGAAAGACTTGAGAAGAGATACTCATAGCTAAACAACTCTTAATAGGATAAGCTTTCTTTCATGTTAGGTAAGAAGTTGGTTGGAATACCCACATGATCATTTGAGAAGCATGTTCCTTATGCATGTACATATAATATGGGTCTTGAATCTATAACTTTGGTAGAGAAGAGGACTTTGATGAGAAGATTATAGTAGTAGGTAAATCATATCAATAGGAGAAGTAAAAAAGCTATGAGAATAATCCCCATGACTCACATGCTTTATAGCTAGAGGTATAGGTAGATGTGGGGTCATCTACAAAGAGGTAGAGAACTTCAAATGATCCCATCATCTATGGTTCTATAAATAGTCTCTTAGCTCCTCCATATTCAAAGATATATTAATGACAACACTCTCTTAGTATCTCCCATGCTCATTTGTATATGGGATAGTCTTCAAGCTTCAAAGAAAAGCATCAACCATGATAGTATCAGGTAGTTATGTTTGAATTAGTTGATTTAAAGGGAGAGCCACATACTTTCAATAATTATGATGAAGAAGGAGAGTAATATCAGCTTCCAAAGTAGCATGATGAGTCAAACTAAGTATTTTTGAGTCTCTTTCCATATTTTTTAATCATATCCAAAAATAGGAAAGAGAGAATGAGAACCAAGTTTGTGGGCTCAAGGCTTATTGCCCACATTCATACCTTATGTTATTTTTTAGGGATCTTATGTTTTAGCTATGATTCTTTATACTTATGATTATGTTTGGGCTATGATGTTTTACATTTCATGATCTTAAGATGCTTAATTTTACTATGCTTGGACATGTGATGATGATATTTACATCTTTGGTTATAATGTTCTAAGTTCTTTTAATGCATGTATTATTCTTATTTTTTAAATGCTCTTGGATTCATGCTTCACAGTATGATTGTTAAATTAATGCTACTTACTCATTTTCAAGTTTTGAGACATTATCAAATAGTAAATAAGATATTAGTAATTTAGAAATAAAAAAATGAATAAGTATGATTGGTTGTGCATGTGTGCAAGATATTGATTGAGTTACAAAGTTAATAAGATAAGATTGGAAACTTAGGAATTTATTGTAGATTTATTTAGGTAATTCAGGATGCATGAAAATAAGTTTCAGTTAGTCAAAGTTCACATTTTCTAGTCTTAGATGTAGGGTGGATGTTCATATTTAATTTTGGACATTCTAATAAAGAGTATACAAAGTTTAAAAGCTAGTTTGTAGCTAGGGTAAACATTCATCCTATAAGGTGGATGTTTCACAAAGTTGACATCTAGCCCAAAGTATAAACATCTAAGTGGAATTTAACTAGATATTATGATGGACATCCCAGCTATTCTTAGATGTTCCAACTAAGAGCTAATCTTTGTAGAGTAGCTATTCTTAGTAGCAATTATTCAAAATAAAAAATCCATTTCTAGTCATTTCATCAATTTCAATTTGAGGCCAAAAAACTTCTAGAGCATGAGATTTAAAAAGGAAAATACCCACATATTCATCAAATTATCCATTGACATATTTTGAAGCCTGCATTGCATATTGAATTAAGATGTCTTTTGGAGTATCTTGGGCATCTTGGCTCATATCCTTTGGATTTTTTTTATTAGTACATTGAATATTTCATTAGGATTGAAAAATTAGAAGTTAGTATTTGCACCACCATTGCTACACTTTTTTTTATAGGGTTTGTTCTATTATTGATCTATTGATTTATGATTAATTTATTATCAAATAATTTGTGTTCACATTCTATATAGGATTTGTTATATTAATTATGTTTTTATCCTAGATCCTATGCTTATTTTATGTAGATTTAATTATAAGAATATTTCTCTAAATTCTCTATTTTCATTACATTCTTTGCTTTGAAAAGCATAGATACTCTTTAAGGGAATATTTACATTGTTTTCCTAAGGGGTTCTTATTTGAGTGGCTAATTGTTTTTTCTTTGTCCTAAGGTGTTGAAAGTATCTCTTTCCAAAACGCCACAATTGTCCATGGCCTTGCAAGATTCTTGGGAATCCCATGGGATACTAATCTTAAAGACTTATTTTTCCTATAGGGAGTATGCAATATTTAAGGATCTATCACCATGGTATTCTTAGCCATATTTTAATTTTCAATAGATTAAAGTAATGAGCTTTATCACATATATTAGTAAGCTTGCTCCTTTTTGTAGTTTTTATTTGATTAATTTTTTTGCATTTATGTTTAATTTTTATTTTATTTAGAACTCATTCATCCTCCTCTCCTTTAAATTCATCAATCCAGAAGGGTCAATGCTCATTTAGCCAAGATAATATCTTGGAATAGATGATGGATGAGTGGAAGTCTAATGTCTTTTTGAGTAGCTATGCTAGGAATATCTCCAACAAGATATATTGAAATAATTATAAAAAATATAATAATGTCTTAATTATGACTTAAAGTAGTAATTTCTTATCTAAGAAGATAATGAAATAACCACTTGAACCCAAAATAACTAGAATATAGGTACATCCTAAGACATATAGCTAACATGATATATTAGAAGAACTATATAAGAATATGATAGGACAAGATCAAGTATTTTTCTTTGCTATTACTAAAGGTTATCTTCCACATGCCAAGTATTTAATGTTCTTTTGATCTTAAATATTTCTAGTAACGATATTCTACCAAAGAATTGTTTTTGGAAATGAATGATCTAATGATGAAGAATACTAATGTCTTTGAGATTATAGATAATTTTAAAGATTCTAAAGATTTTGATTTTATTTTACATGATGATTTATTTGAATTTTCATGTAAAAATATCACTTCTTAATCTATCTCTCTATAGCTTATTGACTTTATTTGCTAGAATAAATACTTTACACCAATCATTTAGGTTATCCTTATTGATGAGTGGCGAGGTACCTCTACACTCAACCATACGAATACGAGCGTAGCATGCGCAATCTAGTCGAACTCCATAGACTAAGTGCCTACATGCCTTATGGCAAATTTAAGGTTAATCATTTGTTGTGTTCCCAAACTTACTTGTAGTTGTCACGGTTGTATGGTTAAGTAAGTCTGAGGTATATGATTTTTATAGTCTTTTATGTTTTATCTCCTATGGTAAGAGGTGAAGGGTGAAGAGACTAATTAACTAACTTTAAATAACTAACTAAGTTTGAATTAACCTAGTGTCAGCATCCGTTCCCACTTACTGTTCACACCCTGAACCAATGCAACCTTGGTTACCAAACGCTAGTCGCTGCTGGGATCACCAAGCATAACGCACATGCTCGAAGCAGTCGTATTGAGGCACTTAACTAGGAGAGAAGGGTTCAGAGAGATTTAATGACTAATAAAGCAATTAAATGATAAATAGTAAATAAAGTCCTATTTAGCCTATTCCATGCATTGCAATGTTTATCCAAGAAGTTTGTCTTTATTGCTGTACACAAACATGTGTTCAAGTACAATATTTGCTCGAATAAAGATCCATTCACTTTGGAGCCATGGAAAATATTTTCTCGAATATTTACAGGCACATGGAATATATTCTATCTCTGGAGGGATCAAACTGCCAGATTTTCACTACAGTCTAAGCCTAGGATGAGAAATAAGGGAGAGCCACATCTTATTTATAGACTTGGTGGTGCATCGTGATATCGCAGGGGACGATGAGATATCGCGACCAATGCAATATTGCATCCTATCATACCCCCATGACTGAATGAAAACTCATCCTTGAGTTCCTTACAAAATATTGGGAAGGTATAGGATTACTAACTCAAAATGGAACTAATGGGATGGCATGTGAATGGATCATCATTTCAAGACAAGATAAAACTAGTGTTTGTAATGACGGAAAACGTCAGTCACTGGAAACACCGAGCAGAGTTTCGTGTACATAGTTCCAACCTCGGATCCATGCAAGGGCCATTCTAGAGAAGACGAATCCAAGGTGCCTTGAATGGTCTTGTTGATTAGACAGGGACTTACTTAATTAGTAAAATTTTGTAATAACCAGATGACAAAATGGCGATTTCAATGAGGAGATGTAATATCGTTAATCTCAGAGGTAACGAAAGCAATGTAAAAGATTCAAAGCGATTGCAAAATCTATATAGATAGGACACAAGAAACTAGATTTAGAGAGTATGCAATTCCAAGATCTGGGATTTAGTTTATAAACAAAATATGTTGGATACAATGATTACAGGTGGACTTCGGTTTAGATGAAGCATGTGTCAAGATCAGGAAAGCTATTTAAAGATAAAACAAGCAAAGGTCGATCTACCTTGTTCTAGCCAATCTGGGCACAAGGGAGTTAGACCCAAAGTAGAATATCTATTAACTAGCTATTTCTGATCAAAGATTCCTGCCAATCACCTTCGATGTTCTTGCGATCGCTGATACTCTTTTGTTCTCTTGTCAATCTTTGCCAAAAGTTGTTAACAATTGCCAATGAAAGAAAGTTGCTCACGAAGAAAATTTTCCAATCGAGAGAAAGTTTTTGCCAACCCTTTGAGCCTTGTCAACTGGAGTATTTATAAGGTTAGGGTCAGGAGAAAAACACAGTTTAGATGATGTGTGTCCTGAACCTACAAAATTCCGTTGACTTTATGTGTTTGTGTTTGAAGCTTGCGGCGCTATGCTGCATTACGCTTTGAAGCATAATTTGTCGTAATCTACTTTTGCTGGAGCTTTGGCAACAAACTATTCTACGGTTACACTGTAATACACTAGAGAGCATATTGTGGCGTATGAACTGCTAATGCCTGAATTGTTTTATCTCTGTCATTGCTTGTATTACACTATGTCATGCTACATTACGCTGCATAGCATAATTCAGCGTAAGATAGCGTACCTACAAAAATTGAAGTGTTGTCGCCATGCTTCCCTTGTTTCTATTCAGCCTTTCTGGGGTTTATTACGCTACACTGCATAATGTAGCATAATAGGCCCTTAGACGAAAAAGGAAAACTTGCTGAGATGTGCGAAATATTGTAGATCTTTACTTGAGCCTTGAGATTTTGCTGGACCATTGAGGTCTCAAATTTTGCTATCTCTGTTGTTGTGACTAGATGGAATGTCTTCTTGCATTACACTGCGTTACGCTACATTACGTTGCGTTGCGTAATGCAGCGTAATATGCCAAAAGTTAAGATTTTCGAAACATAGCCAACTCGTAAAGTTGAAGGCTTGCCATTGCACACCCCTTGTCTTGTTCTGTCCTCTGGAGTCTATTACGCTACGTTGCATAGTGTGGCGTAATAGATCCTTAGCTGAAAAAAGAATATGCTAAGATACGACTTGTCACAAATCCTTGCCTAAGTCGCAAGATTTTTCTAAATCGTTAAGGCCTTGAAATTTTCATGGTGTTTCAATGGCCCCTCTTTGTTGACTTTTAGAGGGCTTACCTGAAAGACTTCGACAAAGAATACGAAACACCAGAGAGGTAAAGACACCAACAACATCCATCGACAACTGCTCAGATGTTACTCTGTCAAACTTGGAAGTGCGAAGGAAGGAGGAGGAGAATAGGAGGGATCTTAAATAAGTGAGAGGAGGGAGGTTTGGGGAAGACTCAAGCATGTGAATAGGAAATTTTTGCAAACAAGTTATTAGGCATCCGTTTGTGGGTGTATTCGCGAGAGGTTACGCTGCTACGTTGCATATGAAGGGCTTGCACAGATGAGTTGTGTTATGCCCGTAATGGCCTGGATGAGTTGTTTTACATCCATTTTGCCTAGCTTTGATGATTTTTTTTTGAGAGCGAAACTTACATTCCATGAGGAAAGTTGCATTACGCCAGTTCATGGATATGATGGTGCGAAAGAATTGATTATGTGCTCACATCTTGTACAAACACAAAAGAGGGTAAAGGTAGTTGTAAGGATAAGGGAAGGAGAAAGTGATNTTGCGTAATGCAGCGTAATATGCCAAAAGTTAAGATTTTCGAAACATAGCCAACTCGTAAAGTTGAAGGCTTGCCATTGCACACCCCTTGTCTTGTTCTGTCCTCTGGAGTCTATTACGCTACGTTGCATAGTGTGGCGTAATAGATCCTTAGCTGAAAAAAGAATATGCTAAGATACGACTTGTCACAAATCCTTGCCTAAGTCGCAAGATTTTTCTAAATCGTTAAGGCCTTGAAATTTTCATGGTGTTTCAATGGCCCCTCTTTGTTGACTTTTAGAGGGCTTACCTGAAAGACTTCGACAAAGAATACGAAACACCAGAGAGGTAAAGACACCAACAACATCCATCGACAACTGCTCAGATGTTACTCTGTCAAACTTGGAAGTGCGAAGGAAGGAGGAGGAGAATAGGAGGGATCTTAAATAAGTGAGAGGAGGGAGGTTTGGGGAAGACTCAAGCATGTGAATAGGAAATTTTTGCAAACAAGTTATTAGGCATCCGTTTGTGGGTGTATTCGCGAGAGGTTACGCTGCTACGTTGCATATGAAGGGCTTGCACAGATGAGTTGTGTTATGCCCGTAATGGCCTGGATGAGTTGTTTTACATCCATTTTGCCTAGCTTTGATGATTTTTTTTTGAGAGCGAAACTTACATTCCATGAGGAAAGTTGCATTACGCCAGTTCATGGATATGATGGTGCGAAAGAATTGATTATGTGCTCACATCTTGTACAAACACAAAAGAGGGTAAAGGTAGTTGTAAGGATAAGGGAAGGAGAAAGTGATGTAAGGTGTCTGATGGAGGGAAAGGTAGGGTTTGCACTCCCAAGTAGTCAGGCTAGTTTGAACATCCACCTTAGAATGCCGTGATGCCTCACCTCCTAGTGAATGCATTCTCGATCAACGCCATTGTAGCAAGTAACCTGCAAAACATAACAGAGAACAGAGAGCAAAAGAAATCTTCCTAATTACTAGGGAGGCTATTGAAACAAGTTCCATCTAAAGGGAAAAGGATAGCATAGGCGACGAAAAAGGGACTGTAGTAAGAAGCAAGGGTCCCTATGTTGATGCCGTGATTCATGAAGTTGTCGTTGATAGGCAGATTCATCTTGCTCAAATGACTAGGCAAAGAACTAGTTAGATGAATTTGCTAAGCCAGAGGCCAGTGGTGACGATGGGTGGAGGCCATCGAGGCTATGGATGAGCATAGTTTCTTTGGGGCCCCAAGCGGTGAAGTTGACCCCAAGAGGTGCAACTACAGAGTGGCTGTCGTAGAAACATCTCCGAGGGGTCAGTAGTATGCCTTTCAGCATATATGAGGAATCAGTAGGATGCTAGTGGGGTAGCGGTGCTTCTTCTATTCCAATGCCTTACCCATTCCATCTGGTAGGGATGTAGTGTAAGAGTGATCACACTCGCTTGCTTCATGGGTTTTCTATTGTCGGATTCCAGTTTTGAGTCCTGGTTGACCGTTGTTGCTTGTTTTAAGTCTTAGTAGACCGTGGTCCTAGTTTAAAGTCTGGGCAGACTGAAGTATGCTAGTTTTATGTCGTAGCGGATGGTGGAAGAGCTAGTTTATGGTCCTAGCAGACCATGTTGTGGGTGTCAATTTTGTGTTGTGACCCAGGGACAAGTCTGTGTTGGTTTAACATCTCAACAGATAGATGATTACCTTGCCAGTTTCATGTCATGGTGGACGGTCAAAAACTTTGCCAGTTTAGCATCGTGGCGAACGCGTGCAAGAAATGCCAATTTTACATTGTAGCGGACATGTACAACATTGCTAGTTTTACATCATAGCAGACTTTTGTTACCTTGCGTTTGAGCCGAGTCAATGTCTAGATGTGGTACTGCTTCAGATACATATGGTTCACTGTGTTTGGGTGTTCGTTGCCATTGATGTCTACTAGCCTGAATGCTCCATTGCCGTATGTGTTGACAACTAGGAAAGGGCCTTCCCAGCTTGCAAAGAATTTGCCCACTGGTTCACAAGTGGCTTTGAGAACCAAGTCTCCTTTCTTGATCAGTCGTTGATGTAAGTTGTGATGATGCTTCTGTTTCTGCCTGTCTTGATTCCTTTAGATGGTGTTGAGCATATGGATGCGTTTCTCCTCTACTGAGTCTAAATCCACGATCCTGGACTCATTGTGTTGAGTCTCATTTATAACTATGGAGAGGACCATTTGGAATGAGGGAATCTATAGTTCCAGGGGCAACACTGCTTTAGATCCGTAGACTAGGCTATAGGGTGTCCTATCGGTAGCTGTTCTGCATGTCATACAATAGGCCCATAGCACATAGAGGATTTTTTCATGCCATCATTTTTTGTTGCTGTTGAGCATCTTCTTGAGTAGATTGATAACCACCTTTTTTGTTGCTTCTGCTTGACCATTTGCTTGCAGGTAATAGGGTGAGGAAAAAGATTGCTTGATACCAAGGTTATTGCAAAAAGATTTGGTTTCGGTGCTACTACATTGTGGCCCGTTGTCAATCACAATAGTCATGGGAAGCCCAAACCTGGCTACTATGTTATCAAAGATAAAATGGTAAACCTGTTAAGATATAATCTTTCGTAGGGGAATAGCCTCGACCCACTTCGTGAAATACTCGGTGGTGGTGATGATGAAGCTATGTCCTGCGGAAGACTTAAGCGTGATGGGACCTATGATGTCTAGTCCCCATCGTTGGAATGACCAAGTGATCTGTATAGTATGCAATTTAGTTAGTGACATGTGTATTATATTTGCGTAATGTTGGCATGTGTCACATGTCTTAACCTTGGTGAGGCAGTCTTGTTCCATGTACGACCAGTAATACCCTAAGCATCTGATTTTAGCGGCCATGGCTCATGGGGCTATATGTCCCCCACATAGTCCTTCATGGACTTTGCTAACTATTCGTTGTGCTTGATCATTATTAATGCAGGTTAGCAATACTTCATCAAAGAGCATCTATAGAGAGTACTATCTCCAATGATGACATATTGTTAGGCACGCTTGCGGATTGCGTCTTTTTGTGTAGGTGTTAGCTCGTGCGATGGTTTGCCATGCAAAAGGTAGGCTTTAATGTTATCGTACCATTCTGGCATTCCACCGGTGCTTAGAGAAGAAATTTGTGCCACTTGAATGATAGGATCTGCACATTCTATCATTAAAGTAGGCCAAGTGGCAAACAAATGTGGTGGCACGTTTAAGGCCAGTGTGGCTAGTGCATCGGCTATAGTGTTTTCATTACGCGACATGTATTGCACATCAGTTGTTATGAATTGTTTTAGGAGATCTTTAGCCATATCTCAATAGGGTTACAAATGCATAAATTTTTAGGCATAGACCCCCATGATTTGATTGATGACAAGCATCGAATTGCCTAGGATTGCCAGGTGTTGAACGTTGAGTTCCCTAGTTGTTAACAATCCCTTGAGGAGCCCCTTGTACTTTGCCACATTTTTCATACAAGGAAATGCTAGGCAGTAAGCCAATGGACAAACATCCTTAGGGGAGAGGATAATGACAGCGGCAACACTGTCACCTCTGGTAGTCGAAGCTCCATCGAAGTATAACATCACTTCGAGGCCTATCGATACAGGGCTTAAACTACGTATCTATTCATTAGAAAACTCGGGCTCTATCGTAGGTTGATTGTTAACTAGTGATGTTGCAAGCTAGTCGGCTATCACTTGGGCTTTCGTGGAAGATTGACCAATGTAGTGCAAGTTGAATTCTGCTGTGATGGCTTTCCAGCGGGCTATCCTACTACTTTTTTATAAATTATTTGTGATGGCCCGTAGGATGTTGTTTTTATAGATTATATTGACCTGGCTACGAAAAAGATAGTGCCTACATTTCTTGAGTGCAAACACCAATGCTAAATAGTTACGCTTTACTTCATTGTACCGTGTTTCGTATGCAAATAGAGCATGACTTAGGTAGTAGATAGAAACTTTCAACCCATCGTCCCTTCTTTGGCACAACAACGCAGTTGACACTTCTGAGCTTGCTAGGTATATGTAGAAAGGCTGATCCCTTTGTGGTGAGAAAACTGTTGGCAAATGTAACAGCTCTTTCTTCAGATTGTCAAACGCACGTTGGTAGTTCTCGGTCCATTCGAAGCTAACCCCTTTCTTAGGAAAATGTTGCATAGGGTGTAACTTATCTATTAATCTCGAGATGAACCGCCTGATAAATTACAACCTACCCTACAGCCCATGTAGTTCTTTGAGGTTTGTAGGTGGTGCTAGATTAATGATAGCTTTAACCTTGTCGGGGTCGACTCGGATGCCAATCTCTGATACCACAAACCCCAACATGCACTCGATTTTGACTTCAAATACGCACTTTCTTGGGTTGAGCCGTAGGTCGTGTTTGAGACATCATTTAAGGATTAACTCTAAGAGGTAATTGCTAAAGATGTATGTCATGGCACGTTGATAGGTTGCTTCGGCGTTTTTTAACCCGAAAGGCATCATGGTGTAACAGAAAGTTCCCCAAGGGGTCATGAAAGTCATTGTCAGTTGGTGTTTAGGGTTGATACAAATTTGATTATAGGTCAAAAAACTATCCATAAAGGATAGTAACGTGTGGCTAGTTGTTGTATCGATAAGTTGGTCGATACTCAGTAATGGGAAGTTGTCTTTAATCGTGGCCTTGTTCAAATCGTGGAAGTCTATACAGATGCATATTCCTCCCGTTTTCTTAGAGACAACTACGATGTTTGACAACTAGTCCGAATAATTGACTGCATGAATGAAACCAGCCTAAAATAGCTTAGTGATTTCATCACGCACTGCTAGTGCGATTTTAGGCTTAATCTTCTATGCTTTCTATTTAACTGCTTTGATATGCAGGTCTAAAACTATGTTGTGCTATATTAGCCTTTGGTCTAAACCTAGCATATCCTCGTATGACCATGCGAACATCGTAATGTTATCTTGGAGCACTCGAGATATATCGTTCTATGTTTGTTGGTCAAGGAGAGAACTAAATTTTAGAGTTTTTCTTCCTCCTTTGTGTGTAACCACAAGGACCTCAGTGAGGGAATCCTCGATCACATCACCAGCTTCCAGGTCTAGGGTTCGGGCCAAATGTTTTGGCCTATCTGGGGATACTTCCGATGTTGCTATGGTTGTATCACAAAGGGAAGTGTCAGTTCCTATCAGTGCGTGATTGAGTTGTCTAATAATTTCCCCATATGGGCTTGTCAAGGCTAGGGGTGCAAGTAAAGCTACATCCATTTGTGAATTGACCTACAAAACTGCCAAAAACAAAGGTTGTTATATTATTTTTTGTCGACCTATTGAAACGACAGAAGGTTTTCTTGTTTTAGTGGTACATGTTAAAGAGCTACCAGTTTAAGGTCCTAGCGGACCGTTAGCATATGCGTGATTTGTGAGAAAGCAGTAAACCCAATTTCCTAGATGTTAGCGTAAGACTTTTGTGAACTATGGTGGGGAGTGTAACGTGGCGCATCTATCGTGTCGAGACAGCTAATTTAGAATTTTGTGCAGGCTGTAGTTAATGTGACTAGATTACGAGACGATGAGCTACGCATTAGTTTAGGGTCTTTTCAGACCGTAATCTATACGATATCTACGAGATTAATATTGCAACCTTTAGGGTTCATGTCACACTGACATACTTACATTCTGAGAAAATTCCACATTGGTCGGGCACACAATAGTTAGTTTCAACCAATTCATTTATAAGTCAATGATTCATCCTCAAAGCATACTAGAGACATTGTGAATTTGAATTAGGATAGAGCAGAAGGGAAATAGAAGTAATGCATAAGTAGATGATTTTGCGAAGGTTGTTTAGTCATGACCATGACGTCGAAGATCAAAGGCAAACATGTCAAATTGGCGAAGATTGATGAAGTGCAAGAGAGTTTACAGCAGGTTTCAAAGGCCAAGGTCGAAATGCAGGAGGCTACTCCACTCGCTTGGTAAGTGGCTTTTTACCATCCTGCATGATTGTTATTTCCTTTGTTATGGCATCGCAATTGTACCTATGTCAAAGATGTGTATTATGGTGGGCGTTGATATCTATCACGCGGGCTAAGCTATCATAGTTTGTACTATTACCGCTATCGCTGTTGTTGGAGATAGACCTTGCGTAGTCGCAAGGGTTAGGACGATTTTGGGCAATATTGTGTGAACACAATGCATAACTAGAGGAGTCTAGGTACTATACACTTATGTAGTATGAATAGGATTTCTTTGTCTTGCCCATAAATATTGCATGTTATGCTGGGGTAATACGCAGTATTACTTTTATCACCGTTGTCAAGGACAGACCTTGCACGATTGCAAGGGTTTGGGTGATTTTTGTAATGCATTTCTAGTGTAACTTGCAATTTCCTGGGAGTCAAGGTAACGGAAACTCTAGTGTTGCGTAATGAAAAATTATTTTTTGTGTTGCTCTTATGTCATTAGTATGTATATATTGCTATTTCTAATAGAATTTTGTTTCATTCTAAAGGATTACGCTAAGGCCCGACCTGATCGTCTTGGACATTGTGGGCATTCTATGTTGTTTACATTTTCCTATGGCCAATGTTCCTCCTCCTCATGCTCATGTAAAGGAGGAGGTGGTTTGGTTTTGAAGAGGCACATAGGAGTTTCTATAGTTTTTGTTACGTAATTACAACATAATTATTTGGTCACATCTACTGGCTAAGACAACCATCGCCATTGTGGAGACGCTACGAGTTGGATCGACACAGAGCATCTTGACATTTCTAGTGGATGGCTCAATTGAAACTGTGTGGGTGCAAGACCGTGAACAGAGTGCCAGGGGTTTGAGGCATTTTTCTTGGATTTGGAATATGCCTAGGTTTAATTGTTATCATGCCTATAACACTTTGTTCGTGGCTCATCATCTTACGACCTACTTGCAGAATCCACCTAGGACTGTGTATTATATAGGCGGGTAAGTGTTTCCATGGTGTCATAATACACTAATCATTTGTTTGAATTTGTGTATAGTGTAAACAATTGTCTACATCCTGTGATGTAGGTTTTTCATCAATAATGATGGTCTCTAGGGTGATATAGATACGTTGTTTATGGCCAAAATGGCCATAAAGGAGTTTACCTCTATTAGCAATGTACGTGCTGGTGTTATGGGACAACTAGAATTGGAAATCCCACATTATCCTAACTATTATGTAGAATTTTTCACCAAGTGCAAAAGGCTCGGATGGCTGGATAAGGAGTGGACTTTGGATCATCCTCTCACTATCGCAAATGTGCAAGAGATGTGGCGTCGCGTAGCATTTGTAAGTGTTTCGATTAACCATTTTTTTTAGAAGACAAAGGGAAGAATGTAGAGGAATTGAGCCCTGAAATAGGGACAATAGTCATATGACGTGAAGGACGGACCCCAATTAGTAATGTAGGTGGCACATAGGTTCCTGTGCATGAAGAAGAGATGGATGTAGAGGATGCTGAAGTCCTTTCAGATGAGCTGGGAAAAGGGGAGCAGCTTGTCGCTGGTGAGTTTGACTTTTCCTTAGAGGGAAGCCTCATGTTACTACCATTGAGGGTTTTTTTTTGGATTGAGTTTTGTATTATCGTAATGTCTCAATTTTCCTTTATGTCTATCATACTGTGTCTAACCCATTTTTGTTTGCGTAATAGGTACTTCTAATGTTGGCATGGTGCCCTTGTCAGCGGCACCCACTTAGCATTAGGATAAGACCCCTGATAAATTTGCCTTTATGGAAGGCATTGCGAAGGATATAATCAACCATCTAGAGTGAATCAATCCTGAGATTGGTACGTGAGTGTTATAACACAGAGATTTTTGGCATTACGATATTGTATCATTTTGTTGCGTCTCATTGTTATTTTTATGTTACAGGATCTCACCTCAGATGGGATCCCAAAGAGCCCATTGACTTGGACACCACCCTTGAACCTTCACCAGATCTGACCGAAGTACCATGTAGCCTTTACTACAAAATGCGTAAATGTGCATTGCGCTTGACCCACTCTTTATGAGAGTACCAGAATGTCAACGAAGCTCTTTGTAAGAGGCTACAGAAAGCAGAAAAGGAGTAGACGTTCCTAACCGGTAGGATTGAGGACTTGGAGTCTCGAAATAAATTTCTGCTAGCTCTAGAGACTAATGATGAGAACTAGCAGATAGTTGTAATTGACTACACCCGCTATTGGATGATTGTCAGAAACAACATCCAAGCTAGTCATGAACTCATTAAGCAACGGATGTAAATGAATCTCCTAGCCCAGAAGAACCAAGACTGGAAGGATTACAACATAGTGCTCCAAGAATGGGGGCAGACATAGAAAGATCATAAGCATGTGTATAAGTGAGAATGTGTTGTCTACCACCAACATTATAGGGATTATGTTGTTGAAGCGCGGTCCCTTCAACTATTTCTTGATGTCATCGGTGCTTCTGGAGCATATGAAAAGTTTTAGGAGCAAGTGATAGTAAGCGCCTTCCTAGAGAGGGAAATAACCCTCTCTGGCAGGGAAACCACTATCCCTTCCTTCTTCCCTGAACCGCCCCGATGGACTCCTGTGGAGAAGGGGAAGGTTAAGGCTGGAACTGATCTAGGAGATGGCATTTGGTCTAAGCTTATCGAGGAAAAGATCATGCAATGCCTGTGGGTTGGTTTCGAATAGATTCCTTTTGCGGCTGACCCGGGACCATCACAGGTAAGTTGTAGGACTATTGCATTTTTTTTATGCATAGTCTCGATGGCAATGCTAACGTGTGCGTCATGTCAAACTGTAGGATTGGAATGAGGAGGATCCTCATGAGGATGAGTGTAATGGAGATGATGGTCCTCGTGAAGAGGATCTTCATGAGGAGGAGCGTAATGAAGATGATGATCCCTGCGAAGAGGGTTTTCATGAGGAGGAGCGTAATGAAGATGATCAAACTCATGACAAGAAATCCCGTGAGGAAGAGCCTTGCAGAGAGGACCACCCTCACGAAGAGACCCCATAAGAAGGTCCTTACGAGGACGATTTTCTTAAGGTAGAGGTGGAGTTGGATGACACAAGTGGAAGTGTTAGTAAAGGTGACGTGTGATGTGGCCATCTTGGTCAGCATTTTATTATATTGAAATGGAGTAAAAGAAAATGTTTTTTGGCCCATGTAGGCTAGAGTAAAGATTTTATCTTTCATGAAGTGAAACATATCATTAGAAGGATTGCACCTTTTTTTAGGCCATAGCAGGCTGTAAATAGTTTAAGGCCATTTCGGGCTGTGCCATCATAAGCATAAACGAATAAACGAAATCGCCAATTTTAGTCCTTAGCGAGTCGTAAATAGTTTAAGGACATTTTGGGCCGTCACTAGTTTAAGGCCATTTCAGGCCATCATCGTCTTAAGCGTAAAAGGGTAAATTACATTTGCTAGTTTTAGGCCATGGCGGGCCACAACTAGTTTAAGGCCATTTCGGGCCATAAATATTTTAAGGCCATTTTGGGCCAGACTATCGTATGCATAAAAGTATAAAATAAATAAAAACCGAGCTACCAGTTTTAGGCCATGGCGGGCCATAAATAGTTTAAGGCCATTTCGGGCCAGGCCATCGTAAGTGTAAGAGAAAAAAATTGCCAGTTTTAGGCCATAGCGGGCCATAACTAGTTTAAGGCCATTTCGAGGTAGGCCATCGTAAGCATAAAAAAAAACAAAATTTCCAGTTTAAGACCGTAGTTGGCCATAGCTAGTTTAAGGCCATTTCAGGTCATAAATAGTTTAAGAAGCGTAACAATAAGCAATGTAACTTGAAATGATAAAGAATGTAGACAACGTAATAGTAAGTAATGTGGACATACATAATATGTTATGCTAGTGTATTCATTCATTAATTTTGCAGTTGCTTCTTAATCATTATAAGGTTTGACAACGCGTATGGATGAGGAGGCTTGTTACAGCATTGCTCTACGCTACCATCTCCTCCCTGGAAGGGTAGTTCAGCCCAAGTCAAGCTTTCATCGGCCACTGTGTTGGCTTGTTCAACTATTGGGACAAGGGTTTGATCTTAGGGGATTTAAATCTCTAAACCTTGTTTCATCTCCGCATTGTTGACAACTTGAGGAGTCATCTTATCATCGTGAATTTTCACTTCCCCTCCCACATAGGGCAAGTGTATTTCTTCGTGAATGGATGATGAGAGGGCCCTTAATTGAGCTAACCAAGACCTCCCTAAGATTAGGTTGAAGCTAAGCATCTCCTCGATGATGATGAACATTGCGTTTGTGGGGAATTGATCCCCTGCTACAAAGTTGATGTGTACGGTTCCCTTAACTTGCAATATTGCCTCGTTAAATGACTTCAAACATGACATTTTTATGAGATTGATTTGGTCAAGCCAACCCAGTTTGTCCACTATAGGGAATGGAATGACATTGGTAGCGGCCTCATCATCCACATGTACTCTCCGGATTCGGTACTGGCCGATCTGGATAGTGATGAACATGGGCGCTGTTGTCACCTGACCCTTTTTTGGGTCATCCTTAATGGATTCATCATGAAATGTCAGTTGGGAGGATCATAGTTGTTCAACAGTGTGAGGAAGCATAATTGAATGGATTGCTTCTTCATCTACTAGCAAGTTTTCGCCCATCGGTATGGACGTTAGCATGCGAACCATGGCTTCGCGATGCTTTTGGGATGTCATCAACAAGTCATACAGACTCAACATTGTATTTTTCTATTTGACAGCCTGCTTAACTTGCGTAAAAGTGTCAAGGAGATCATGCCCATGATCTGGTTGTTTGTTATCCTTCTCTTCTTCCATTCATTCCAAGAGACGAATCTCTTGGGGTGGAACAATTTCCAGTTGAGGATTGTATTTTCTTAAGTAGGGAGAAGATGGCCGTGTTTGCATAACGTCACCTTTTTTAGAAGAAGATGGGGCCAAGGGCACTGAGGGGAGGGGTGTAGGCCTAGGGAACCCCAGTGTAAGACAATCCTTGGCTGCATCAGCTGTCATGCGCCCTTCTCCTTTCCTATTAGGTTGTGATTGGAGCATTGACTTAGATGGTTTCCCCTGTGTAACAGGAATAACCAATGGCTTTGGCACCTTGATGACAAAGGGTGCCTTAGGTGTGGGCGTGGGCTGGGCTGCAGCTTTACCAATGGTAGGCTATGGGATGATGGTAGGAGACGGGTCTCAGAGGACAAAAGGTTGTCACTGAACCACACCCGTTGATGTTGATGGGCTTGTCGTTTAAGATGAGCGAGGAGGTACACGTAGGACAAAGGGCTACTTTTTTGTGCCTAATCATCACCTTCTGTACCTTCCACATTGATAGTGTACCTATGTTATTAGCATTTAATGGGTCTTGGTACACATGCATGGATTGGTTTTTGGGAAGGACTGGACTATTGCTATCTAAGATCAATTTACCTTGATTGATCAGGCTTTGAATTTCATCTTTCAACGTCCAACAGTAATCCGTGTCATGACCACATAGTTGGTGATAGTCACAGAAGCAGTTCAGCCTAAAGTTTTTGAGAACTAGAGGTTCGTTAGGTAGGGCCAAGAAGGGGTTCTTGAGCAACTCATAGTGCTGACTGTGGAGTTTCAGACCCTCCTCGGATACCTTCTTGTGTTGGATGTGGTAGTTCCTAGTAGTTGCTTCAGAAATTCTAAAGGCTTTATAGGTAGAGCCACATATTTTGAATGGTCTTTATGCTCAAAATTAGGCTTCGGTTATGGAGGTGCTTCAAGGGTGGAAGGAATTTCTTGATCAGCGCTGCTTGAGCTAGTTGTGGGCTTAGCAGGCTCTGTAGATTTTTTCTTGTTGTTTTTTTTCTTCTTAGCCTCCTCGGCAACCGCTTCTACTGTCGTTGTCATAGCTTTGCCTTTATCTTTACCCTTACTGTGGGTATTTTTGTAGACCACATATGCTGGATCATAGTGAAGGATTGGTTGAGGGAGTAGGGAGTGAGGTAATATAACTTAGACTTGATGAAGTTGTTAATTGTCCCCTTAAAAATTGCCAATAGATGGGCCTCCGAGATGGGTTCACGGATTTCGTTCAAGGTGGCACTCCATCACTGTATAAACTTTTGAACCAACTCGAGTGGGTCTTACTTAACTCCCATGAGCTGGTCTAGCGTGACTTCTAGTTTCAGGTTGTACTTGAAACGAGTCATGAACTGAGTTAATAGCTCTTCCAAAGTTGAGATGGAAGCACGCGGGAGTGCTCGATACCAGTCTAAAGCTTTACCCATTAGAGACATAGCAAATACATGGATGATAGTATGTGGCCATTGTTGCAACAAAAATGACTCTGACCTGAAAGTAACTAAATGGGTATTGGGATTTCCTTTCCCATTATATTTTGTAAAATGGGGAAGTGACATCCTAGGAGGTAATGATAAAAAACGCACTACCAGACTAATAGGATCATCATGGTAAAAATCCATGACCTGTATTATGTCGAAACCGGAAGCCTTAAGGTGTTTAACTTCCTTTGTAAGGGTTTGAATAAGCTGGAAGGCTTGATACAAACCCATAGACAAAGAGGTCATTTGTGGAACAGTAGGAGGAGCCATGTTGGGTGGTGGAATAGGGGCGGTAGCTTGGCCGATGGGCGATGCTATCGAAATTATCCTTGCAGGTGGTACCACTTGTGGCATCCACCATCCAGTAGGTGGCGCGGATGGGGCAACCGCCATTGGCTGTGCCATTAGATATGCTATTGGCATGGCCAGGGGCATAGACACTGACCTTGTAGCAGGGTTTAATGCCTGTGGAACCTATTTTTGATGATGGGGGATATGGGACATCTGTGTAGGATGCACAACAAGAGACATGTTTGGAACCCACCATGCTGTAGTGGCAGGCCTTGTCATGTGAGTCGGGATGAATGTAGGTGCTATATGTAATTGTGAAGTAGGTATCGCATGTAGATACGGTGACATGGGCGTAGGTGTACGATGAGGTGGATTAGCTAATTGCACCTGCTGAGGAATGATTTGTGATGGGCTGCCACCTGGGAAGGTAGTCGGAGAGAGAAAATGTAGTTGGGATGAGTGTGGGGCTCAGTTAGTATTAGATAATGTTAAGGGCATGGTGACCATGAACAACGGGTTTACACAGGATGTCGTGGAGGGAGGGGCCACAGCTAAATCAGCATGACTGCCTCCCTCAGAGTGGGAGTCTAGATCGTCCTGCCGGTCATGAAGCATTTCATCACAGAACAACTCCTCTTATTATTTTGTCGATGTCCTAGCATCAACATTTGATCTAGGATCCATTGTTATTGATTTGTGAGGGGTACATTGGCATTTAGCGAAGGAATTAATTCCTTCCCATTGCATTATATGAACTCGTATTCTCATTTTTATTAGAGTTCTTGCAGATACACGGGTAGATTTGCTGCAAGTTTAGCACAGAGAAAATTGTAATGTTCACTACGCTGAGCATGTTCCTCAAGCTCTTTGTTTTGAAGCCTGAGGAAGTGGCATGGTTGCATCGGACTAGTTGGTAGCTCTACCACAGGAGAGGTGACTTGCAGATTCCAAGGATTCTTGAGGTTAGCAGTGTCAATAGCAGTGGTTGATGCAGCCATTCTCTATGTGGTTCGAGAGTAATGATGACAAGGATAAAGATCGCAAGGGCAAAGGCAAACTAAGGTAATAATTGGGCTTTCTACCCTATAGGATTCCAAAGGAATTTTCGAAACGACCGATCTTCACCACACAATCTTGTAAACAACCATGGAGGTATTACATTTACGTCAATTGATAATGGGTACAGAAAGCTTACAGGACTACCCGTAAAATGCGGATCAGAGGTTCAGGCCCTCCTTCTAGCGCCAGAAAACTGTAACGATGGAAAATGTCGGTCGTTGGAAACACCAAGCAGAGTTCTGTGTACACAGTTCCAACCCCAAATCTGTGTGAGGGTTGTGCTGGAGAAGACGAATCCAAGGTGCCCTGAATGGTCTTGTCGATCAGATAGGGACTTACTTAATCAGTAAAATTTTGTAATAACCAAATGGAAAAATGATGATTTCAATGAGGAGATGTAATATCATTAATCTTAGAGGTAACGAAAGCGATGTAAACGATTCAAAGAAATTGCAAAATCTATATAGATAGGACGCAAGAAATCAGATTTAGAGAGTATGCGATCTCGAGATCTCGGATTTAGTTTATAAACAAAATATGTTGGATACAATGATTATAGGTAGACTTCGGTTTAGACGAAGCACGTGTCAAGATCAGGAAAGCTATTTAAAGATAAAACAAGCAAAGGTCGATCTACCTTGTTCTAGCCAATATGGGTGCAACGAAGTCAAACCCAAAGCAAAATATCCATTAACTAGCTATTTCTGATCAAAGATTCCTACCAATCACCTTCGATGTTCTTGCCATCGCTGATCCTCTTTTGTTCTCTTGTTAATATTTTCCAAAAGTTGTCAACAATTGCCAATGAACAAAAGTTGCTCACGGAGAAAATTTGCCAATCGAGAGAAATTTTTTGCCAACCCTTTGATCCTTGTCAACTATAGTATTTATAAGGTTAGGGTTAGGAGAAAAATGTGGTCTAGATGACGTGTGTCCTGAACCTACAAAATGGTGTTGACTTGATGTGTTTGTATTTAAAGCTTGTGACACTACGCTGCATTACGCTTTGAAGCGTAATGTGTTGTAATCTACTTTTGCTAGAGCTTTGGCAACAACATATTCTACGGTTACGCTGTAATACGCTAGAGAGCATATTGTGGTGTATGAACTGCTGATGCCTGAATTTTTTTATCTCTGTCATTGCTTGTATTACGCTACGTCATGCTACATTATGCTACATAGCGTAATTCAGTGTAAGATAGCAAACCTGCAAAAATTAAAGTGTTGACGCCATGCTTCCCTTGTTTCTGTTTAGTCTTTCTGGGGTTTATTACGCTACACTGCGTAATGTAGCGTAATAGGCCCTTAGACAAAAAAGGAAAACTTGTTGAGATATGCGACATGTTGCAGATCCTTGCTTGAGCCTTGAGATTTTGCTGGACCATCAAGGTCTCGAATTTTGCTATCTTTGTTGTTGCGACTGGATGGATTGTCTTCTTGCATTACGTTGTGTTATGCTACATTACGGTGCGTTACGTAATGCGGCGTAATATGCCAAAAGTTAAGATTTTTGAAACATAGCCAACTCGCGAAGTTGAAGGCTTGTCATTGCGCACCCCTTGTCTTGTTCTATCCTCTAGAGTCTATTATGTTGCATTGCATAGTGTGGCGTAACAGACCCTTAGCCGAAAAAAGAACTTGTTGAGCTACGACTTGTCGCAAATCCTTGCCTGAGTCTCAAGATTTTGCTAAACCATTGAGGCTTTGAAATTTTCACGGTGTTTCAGTGTTCACAACAACACGAGTGAACACTTTATACATTTGACATCAGGCCTCATTTGGTAGTTAAGAAAGAGAGAGAGAAAGAAGTTTTCTGCTGCGAATGCCCAGATTGCACCTTTCGTTGTCTATCCATAAGCATGCCATCAATCTTTCTCCTTGCATAGCTATTTTAGCATTGTTCCATTCCAAGTGTTCCCTCTAGATCCACTCCATTGTTGTATGTTTGCCATCTATACATACAACACAATCTTAATATTAGCAAGGGTAAATGAATCATAATGCAATTGATACCTTGCTTTGGTAAAAGGTCCATTGGCTGAGTTGTGGTATGGATGATATGGGTTTGGAGATATAATTATGGTGACTACCGAAGGTGTAGGGGTTAGGAGAAAATCGAAAAATCAAAAAAATTTGGGTCTGGACCCCCATGACTAAGAGCGAACCTTTGGTAGCGATAGAATGGAGAAAGAGAAGGAACAAGAAATATGCCCAAAAAGAGAAAACTATAACATCGATGAGATGGATGTCAAGATGGAAATGAAGAAAAGAGAATGGATTGCAAAAATGTTAAGGGAAAGAATTTAACTGGTGCACCAAATAGGAATGCCAGTGGGTCCTCCCTAAAGCATGCTCATGCCCTTAATGCCCTGACAAACCCACATTCAAAGAGTCCGTAGGCTCTTGGAATGTCATTTGGAACAAGAGTTAAAGTCTTAATTGCAAGAATTTACCAAAAATAAAATAATGCATCAACCAAAATATACACTAATGATACAAACGACAATGAGGTGAACAATGGAGAGAAGGATGGAGAGAAGAGAATGGAATGGAGTCTCAAGAACAAGGTGGTGTACAACCCCTTGTGTAGTTCATGGTTAATGTGACTTAGTAGATCCCATTCGAAGTCCGGCCTCAAAAAAACCACATCCAATGACTTCACATTAATGCATTCGGCCAATCCATCCTCTTGAAGTAACAAGAATGTCGTCACCCAAGAGCCACCACCATTCCAACGAAACAAGGAGGAGAGAATGGGAAGCGAGAAGGGCCTTAGTTAGAGGGAACATTTTTATTGTTAGTTTCATAACCAGTGCTTGTAGCCCAAATGATTATTTTGTCTAAGGGGTGTGCTTTGAATTCTCACTTTCTTCTTTTCTTTTTGTTTTATGTGTTTATGCGTGAAAACCACACCATGCAAAGACTTTGTTATTTTTATTTGCTCAGCTTCCTGATAATTGAGTAACGTTGAAACAGTAAGAAAACACAAGAAGAAAACATCCAAGCACCCAAGAGAATGGCCAACACAAAAGCATCAAGTTCCCTTGAAGTCACATCCTTTTCAATCCTTAAGTCCTTCCTTAGGTTGAGAAATACCCAGTCACCGATTCGTTATAGTTCTTATTTAGAAAGAGACTATACATTTCCAAGCCGAGAGAGACCATAGAAATTTGTGGATGAATAGATGAAGCGGACTCATTGCCTGCTATATCAAAAGAACCATATCTTAGTATCAACATCATGACTTAAAGGTAAAAATCAAAAATGAGAAATCAATAGAAAATAGTTCATACCATCATGAAAAACACTTATTAAATGACAAACTTACAAGGTGGGTAACACACACACACACACACACACAAAATAAAAAAGTATAATGATGTTGTAAAATAAAAACAAGAAAAGTTAAAGAAATTTGTAAAAAAAAAATTTATAAAACAAAAATGTGTAAGACAAAAACATGTAAAAAAAATGTGAACGTGTAAAAAAAAACTTGAAAAACAAAAATGTGTAAAACAAAAACGTGTAAAACAAAAATGTGTAAAACAAAAACATGCAAAACAAAAAATTAAAAGAACTAAGGGCCCCCAAATGATCAGCATAGGTGGCCATCTCCCCCATGACTTAATGGAAAGGGAGAGATATGAAATAATGAATGTCTATTTGAAGTTCTTAAAAGTGCCCAACTTCTCCCCATTGATGTTCTCAAGTTAAGGGATGGAAGTTGGCAACGCTCATATTCCAATGTATCTATGCTTTTGGTATGGGCATGGGTTGTTCCCCCAGTTTGTTCCATGCATGTTAATGCGTTGCTCTCTTGATCAGCTATCAACCACTAGGTGTGCTCTTGTTATGTGGTTGCTACATATAGGAACCTTTGTATGTTATCCTTTGGTGCACACCAATTACATGTAGGAGATGTTAAATTTTGCATCACCCATGATTCCTGCATGTCATCACCCTCTGAGTCACTGTATGTGATGCATGAAACTTTCTTATTCTCGATCTTTCCATAAATGTTTACTTTAGATATTTCTAAGGAAAGATTGTAGATCCCTAGGCATGCGTCTATTGTGCTTAGCCATGCCCTTCCCATTATAATTGGGAAGTCCCCTTCATTGTTGTTAACTTCTATCACCAGGAAATCTGCTAGGTATGACCAACCATACATAGTGGTAACAATGTCCTCCACCAATCCCAAGGGAATGGTGATGGATTGGTCTACTAGCTCTAGTTGAATATTTCTCTTCTTGAGTTGGGGTAGGTTCTAGGCTTGATACATTTCCCATGAGATTAAGTTGATTCTAGAACCTGAGTCAAGAAGAGCCTTATGTGGTTCGTTCCCGATGACTTGGAGGTAGATTAAGGGACTTCCAGGGTCAGATAGTTTCTTAGGAAGGTGTCCTATCTTGATCCAATTAGTTACGGTATGTGTTAACATAATCGTATGCGTTGAACTCTGGTGTTGGACTGAAGGGAGCCCTGAAGCCTTGTATGTTGGAGGAGTGTGTATAGACTCGACCGCTTGTGGTTGTGAGAGCTTTTCTAGGCTTTTGGTTTTGAAGAAAGGTATTCTCTTTTTGTGGTTGTTAGAACTAGCAGCAGGTTGAATGTTTACAGCTCTCGTAGCATTACGTTGCTGCTTGAGTGGGGAGTTCCCCTTGCATTGTTGGAGTGGGTGGTATGGGAACTAATGGCAGAAGAGTGGTAGATGGATTCAGAGGATGGTAGGTCTATGGAGCACCTCATGGAGGAGAAGGAATCCTTCTAAAGTACTCCTGAACTTGGTAGTGATGTTGGGGAGTTGTGTGACCCATGGAGTCACTTGGAGAAATCGGCTATTGCACATAGTAGCCATAAGGATCGGGTTGCTAGTAAAGGTATTGTTGTCTTGGTGGTGGCAGCCCCCATGACTGTGGGTGTTGCCACTGCTAATGTTGCCTGATGGGTTGTGGCAGAGTTCCACTTGGATAGTACATTAATGGTTGGTGGAATTGCCTTAGGTTACCTTGGGAATAAGGTAACCTTCGGGGTATCTGTTTTCTCTCTTTTTCGGAGGGAAGGATCACGGTTATATTCTTCCATGCTTTCTCTTTTTCATAGCTCCCCTTCTTCTTTGGCTACTGGTTCCAACAAGCGATGAATTTCATGGGATCTAAATTCTGATAGTCTCCCTTAGGCATATGTCCCAAGGGTTCTCCTAGTTTCATACCTTAGCCTGTCCACAAAGTGGCAGAGTTGATCCCGCTGTGCATAACCATGGCCCAGGCAATGATGTAACAATGCATAGTAGCAGGTCATGGAAGCATCCAAGGGTTCGTGATTACCCTACTTCCATCCTTGGATCTACTTATGCAAGTTAGACACTCTGGAGTACGTTTGGTATTTATTGTTAAAGAGTTCTAACATTGTACTCCACCTCCTAATGGTTTCTAGTTCTAAGGACCGGTACCAACTCTTTACTTCCTTTATGACTGTCCTAGGAAACAACTTTCATTTCTGCCACTTGTTTTCTATGTTTTGCAAGGCACAGGCATCATGGAATGCCTGTAAATGATTCTGTGGATTAGCATTATATCCCTCCTAAAACCATGGGATATTGTTCATGTCTAGGCACTTGATTCGACTATCTTTTTTATGCCTTGTTGGTATTCTCATTGCCTCCGTGATATCTAGCATACTTTGGGTGGCAAGTAAGGGTTCATCATGATCATCTCTTTCATGACATCTATGATGTATACATTGTTCTCTACTTTCCCTTCGTTCATTCCCTTGTCCTCTCTCTCGACTCTCTCATCAAGGTCTCTCATTTTGTCTACCTTGATCCTCACCGTTATGTTCTTGGTGGCTGCACCCTAATGTGGAAGGAGAGGGTGAATGATGTGATGAAGGGGAAGAAGAAGGAGAACCATCTCCATGACAATATTTCTTACCTTATCTTCAGCTACTACGGCCCTGATTGTGATGACGATCAGAATGCCCGTCCTTATCATGTGTTTTTGTTCCCTCAGTGAATAGTTGGCATTCACAGGGATCAAAACCAGGGTTGTGTATCATGGAGCATAGGTTCTGATACCCCACCTCCTCACTATTTTTAGGAGGGGGAACATCATTTGATGGAGAACCCGTTATGAGTGGTTCACCATCTCAAATTTCACTTAGGACGTGCATGACCCATTTTCCCTTCAATAATGTATGGTGGCTCTCTTGCCTTGAGTCCCTTAAACGTTGTGATTCTGTGGGATGGTAATCCCTTATGTCAAAATCTATCGCAACATATTAAACATAGAGTTGTGTCATGCCTATCTATGCCAGAGCATGGAGGAGCATGTTAGGGATTGCATGATCTAGAGGTAATACTATGTTACCTTGCAAGTCTATCCAGTGCATCTGTTCATCCTAATGGAGGATAAAAGTAAAATTGGGTATGTACTCATCGAGATGAGTATATACCACCCTATATTGTTGAGGAACTGGCTGATTTTGGTTATGTGTTTTAGACTGCTGACTGTTTCTTGTATGATCCCTAGGTGGTGAATTGCTTTTGTTTGAAGAAGAAGACATGTTTATTATTCGGTATGCTAATTAATTGTTATATAATTTTTTGTTTAATTAACCCTAAGGTTTGTTTAAGCTCCCAATGATGTGGATGATTTCCTATGTTCTACTTAGCGCACAAACACTTAGTCCCCGACAACGGTGCCAATGATGAGTGGCAAGGTACCCCTACACTCAACCATACGAATACGAGCATAGCACGTGTGATCCAGTCAAACTCTGTAGACTAAGTGCCTACATGCCTTATGGAACACTTAAGGTTAATCATTCGGTGTCTTCCTAGACTTACTTGTAGTTGTCAAGGTTGTATGGTTAAGTAAGTTTGAGGTATATGATTTTTATAGTCTTTTATGTTTTATCTCCTATGCTAAGAGGTGTAGGGTGAAGAGACTAATTAACTAACTTTAACTAACTAACTAAGTTTGAATTAACCTAGCGTTAGCATCCATTCCCACTTACCGTTCACACACTAAACCAATGCAACCTTGATTACCAAACGCTAGTTGTTACTAGGATCACCAAGCGTAATGCATGTACTCAAAGCAATCGTACTGAGGCACTTAACTAGGAGAGAAGGGTTGAGAGAGATTTAATGACTAATAAAGAGATTAAATGATAAACAGTAAATAAAGTCCTATTTAGCCTATTCCATGCATTGCAAGGTTTATCCAAGAAGTTCATCTTTATTACCGTACACAAACATGTGTTCAGGTACAATATTTGCTCGAATAAAGATCCGTTCACTTTGGAGCTCCTACTGCGGGCACATGGAAAATATTCTATCTCTGGAGAGATCAAACTACCAGAGTTTTGCTACGGTCTAAGCCTAGGATGAGAAACAAGGGAGAGCTGCCTCTTATTTATAGACTTGGCGGTGCACCGCAATATTGCGGGGGACGACGCGATATCGCGTCCCATCACTTATGCACTATGAAATTAGTGTTTTTCATGGTCATTATTTTTTTCTTAATATATTTTCTTGTTGAACTTGCAAATTATGAAATTGTAAAGGATCTTATAATTTTAATTAATCATCATAATACTTCTATTACTTACAAATGAAAAGTGGATTTTGATCCCAATTTTTTTTTGATTTTTCGAAGATTCTTTATTGGATTAAATTAGAAAATCTTTCACTTATTTTTCAAAGAGTTGAAAGTGAAATTTTTTATAGCATTAGCATAATGCTCAAAACAGAGTTAAAAAATATTATTACATGGTATGTATCATACACATTATTTTATGGAGATTAATTTATAGTAAAGGAAGATAAAATTAAAATTTAAAGTAGGAAATTAATGTTTTTTTTTTCAAAAATTACAAACTATAATTTGAAAAGATGGTGTACCTATTATTTTTTTGAATGTTATATTATTGGGATTTATCCTCTTTTTAATAAAATATTTGTTCATAGGTAGAGTGCATTATTAAGATTAGATGGTAGTAGACATGAATGTAGATAGTGGCTTTATATAGTAGAGGGTTTCAAGTGATGATTCTAGGGTTCTTACAGTACCTTCCTCAGCAAACAATAATAGAGATGGTACAATTCTAAAGACTAGAATGGTCATGTCCCCATTTCTAAATGATGTTTCTTTATAACAAATGATGTAATTACTGTAATAAGAATTGAAAGTGCAAGTTGTAATGAGACCAAAAAGGAGACTTTATAATAATCTACATCTTCTAAGAAAGCCTTTAAGGGTCTGACTTAAGATATTTATACTAGAAATTAGAGGTTATGCCAGCATGGAGTTGTATATTTGATAAAGATGAGCAATGGATATTGGGTAAAGTGGAATAGAAAGATGGATGATCATCCCTTTTGGTTGGGTATAGGCCTAACCATGGTGGTAGTGTTGGATTGTCTCTAAGGGATAGATGCTAAAGGAAAATAATCATAAGGAATTCTAAGAGCATAACCTAGATACACTTTCTCCGCATTAATAAAGCATTTCTTTTCATTTCCTTCTACATTATTGCTATCAAATTAATCATGCATAATTTTCAAAGTTATGAATATTTTATGTTTGAAATGATATCTGGAAATGGGATGTCACAATTGATATTAGAGAAAATCAAGACCCAGGACTAGTTAGAATCAAGGGTTTACTACAATACAATAATGACTCACAAGCTATGATTTGTGGAGAACCATGAGTCATCACCATGTACATAACATATTTAAGATGAACCATACAAATGAAATAACTGTATGACGAGAGTCCAATGAAATTCAACTATACATAAACAAGGTAAATCAACCATGAGAAACTCTTGTAAGATAAGGGTAACATTGGTCTTAAGTATTTCTTACCCATCTTGTAGTAATATTAGAATTTTCCTTAATTGTTTAAGATTATAATTATGTCTCTACTATGAATCTAGAAAACCATAGGCAAGGTCTTCTAAGATATTGTTTCCATAGGTATCTTACCTTCCCTAAATACAAAACCCCAATAACCCAATATTACATACCCTTATTTAGGTTGCAATCGTTAGTGAACATCAAGAAGTTAAGCTAGCCATGTTTTCTTACCCTCATTACAATGATAAGGATCATTACCAAGAGATTCATAGAAAAACCATTACTAGAATGTCAGTGTTATGATTCTATATCTTGCTAACCTTCTTCTTACAAGCCAACCAACTTAAGCTTGATAATTCTTATCCCACTCATTTGAACTTAAGCTTAAGTCTGGTTATCACTTATGATCAAACTTGAGCTTGAGTTTGCTTATCACTTGTGATCAAACTAAATTTACTTAGAAGTTCTCATGTCAACCTTACATCAACCTAGTATGACCAATTTAAAAAAATAAGTCATTTTAGTATTTCAAAATCATGAAAACTTAACTTATTTTTTGAAACCTAAAAGCATGTCCATTGTATAGTACTCATTGAGATTTGAATGATATAAATTTGATCCTAATTGAACTTATAGTTTAGACTATATTAAGGCTTAAAGTTTCTTAGAATGTGTAACTAAAACTAAAATTAAAATTAAATATGAAAAATTTATAAATTTAAATTTAAAACTAGAAAATTCAAAATTTATGGCATGGAGTCTTACTTGTGATCTCAAAGTTATCATGTCAAACTTTTATCATCTATCCATATATCACTTGGTTAAGTTTTCCAACATGTTATAAAATGAAAGTATACACATATATTAATAATATTGAAATGAATTTTATTAAAAAAATAAATAAAAATTAAAAATTAAAAAAATGCTATTTAGCACATGCTAGGCCATGTTGTTTCAGCTGCACTATTTTAGGCTACTCTCTAGCAACTATTTACCATCGCATTCTTCTTGGCTACATATAGATCATAGGTCCATTAGCATACACACACTACTCCATGACAACCATGATGGCTTCGTCAAAGACTTTCTAGCATGTGAATTATCATTGAAGTTTGCAATACATGCCTATGGTTACAATGTGTCATAATCATTGCACATGGAAGTGCTCGTTGTGGATGGCCAAGCGTACCACCTACATGGCTGTCCATTTATAGCTTCTTCATCTTATACGTCTTTTATGTGTACATTGATGTCATGATGATGATGTAGATGCATGGATTCTATCATGCATCAACACCATTATTGATGTAGGAGGCAATTGTAGTGGTACATGTGTACAAGCTTCTACTAATCTTCATGATTGCTTATAGTACTTACACTAATTACCCTTATTGTGTAATATCACCCTCTTTTTTGTCATATTGTAATGGAGCAAAATTCACACTTCTTGTTGGATTTTTTTTTGTGCATCTATTTTAGCCACTTATAGTTTGGACCATGACATGCATAAGGCTACAAGCTACATTTTGTAAAAAAGCTATACATGTGATGTCTAGGAATTCCATGAGGCACAATAGGAGTTTAGCAGCTAAGCATAGCTAGTTAGATGCCTTACGTGACACATAGCATGCAACATGCACACAACAACATGTTTCTATGTGTTTGAACAACATGCACTATGCTAAGAAGGCTAAGGAAACTATAGGATGAGCTTCATGGTGATTGTAATGAGGAGAGGGTCAAAGAAATGTTGGTCTAATGGGATTTGTGGATGTTCTCATGGGTGTTTGATGTGAAAAAAGACACACTTTTTCTAGATTCACTCAACGAATGCTTTGATAGCATTCCCATCATGCACGTTTAGGTCTAGGTCGAGATTGAGATCAATGGTAAAATAACATTGATATGAGTGATTGGATACCTCATAATAATGTGAATCTACTTTCACTTATATGCAATTATGGGGGCCATATTTTACATATTGGTAAAGTATTTATTAGCTCTATTGGTTGCCAAGGAGATGCATGTGTAGTTGTAAGGTCCTTCACACTAGCCTTGTTTTCAAGGCTACAAGGGCCTTGCCATGAGGACCATTAGAGCCTTGTAAGTTATGTTTTGTTGTCATTTCAAATTCTACTAATAATTCAACTATAAAATTAGAGTTGTATACTATGTTTTTCATTTTAACCTCTCAGGTAACTTTAGATGATTGCAAACAAGAAGAAAAAGTTTCTTAGCATGACAACATTAACCCTAAGAGTATCTTATTGGCATGTCACAACTTAGTTATGAGGTCATGACAAACATTTTATATCATCACATGATTTGACATAAAAAATCAAGAAAGTTTTGTAAAGAAATCCCTAATCTCTTGGCACCCAAAAATTCAGAAAATGACCAAGAAAATCATTTTTAGAGCTCATAGAATGGTTAAAAACTAGAAAATGATAGTAAACATTTTGGTAGTTGAAAGAATCTAGAATGATCCTAAGTAATTTAGAATCTTTTTTAGAAAATATTTTAATGTTTTATTAGGTTTCACTTGATCTCATATCTTGGTTTTGGTTTCATTTTATACTTTTGATTTTCTATTTTGACAATTATACCTTAGTTTATACTCTGAAACCTTTTGTTTAGCTATGTGTATTTGTTGAACAAATTTATCATACAACTATTCATTTGACAAATACAAGTTTTAGAATCATTCCTTATTTAATTGCAATTTGGATTTTTCTCCCCACCAATGAGGGTATTTATTTGTTTATTTAGTTTGAAATTTGAATATTTGGACTCATAATCAATTCAATTGACTTTTTGTACTATTTTATTTGCAGTGACCATAACATGAAGCATATCATGATTGTAAGCCATACTTTTACATTATGAAGTATATCATGGTAAGTGCAATTTATTTATAGTGACAATACCATAAGGCATATTAAGGTGATGAGTTGGTACTTATAATGTAAAGCATATTAGAGTAAGTACATTGCATTCATTTTTTTGTTTGGTGGATTTGGATGGGTGGTGGTGGTGTTAATAATTACTATTTGAAAATTAATTATTTATTATTTTTTCATAATTTATTGATGTTTATACTTTATTTTATGGGTTTGGCTAACATGTATTTGCAACTACCCATATGCTTGACTATCTAGCTACTTGATGCCTTCATCTAAACCAATATGGGAGTATTTGGTTAGTTTGCTTATCCTACATATTCTTAGGAATGATTCCCTGTGGTTTTATGTGATTTTAGGTGACTATGTTAGCTTAGATAAGGAGGATCTATAAGAGAATAATGATGAATAATTCATGCTTAAAATTTGAATTAAGGTTTGGATTTTAGTTGTAGTTCAATTTTATACTATAATGTTTAGTTAGATTGTGGTATTGGGATGTTGTATTGGCATTGTATGTTACCTATTTGGGTGTAGTGAAACTATTATTTTTATTTTATTATGTTGTGTTTCTTATCATATAGCTCTATTTGACAATTATGCAATGTTAGTGTCCAATGCCTTTTTGATATTACTATATGTTTCCATCTAATATCAATTTTTTCTTGTAATTTAATTATAGATTGCTACTGCTATAATTTATATTTTGGCTTTGGAATTAGGGATTCATCCTATTTTCTTAGTGAACAAGTTATGTTTGGAACACATAGGAATATTATCACTATTTTAGCATTGCTTTACATTTTTCTATGAATTTTTTGTGCCCTAATGTACTTCTTTTATGGATACTTATTAATTTTCGTATTATACATTTTTGACATCCATGCAAATTTTATTACATAGGATTTTAAGATTTATATATTTTATATAATGATATAAGTACTGTCTTTCCAGCCTAATCTTTATTAGTGGGGTGTTATAGGTAGACATAGTGTCTTAAGAAGGGTAAAAAGTTCATTAAGAGTTTAGGAAATGTAGCCAAGTTATTATGAACCTAAGAAATTAAGTAGTTAGAAAATAAGACCAAAACAATTGCAAATTTTGTATTAAATAGCGGCAAAAGTACTATAAATGAAATGAGTTTAGAAAGTATAGATCAATGGATTTTAAAAATCAAAAAAATGTAGAATGACTTTGAAATTTATTGTAGGAGGCAGGTTGTGTTCTATACTTGACTACACCTTTCCACTCGCTTGATCTGCATTGCAAAAGGCTATGAAAGGCCATGAAAATCTACAATAAATTCTCCATTCTTTGCTGCTACTTGATCTTTTGGCTGCAATTGTATTGAAAATTTTTCTTACTAAGAAAAGATTGCCAAAAAGTCCCCGAAATTGCTTTGAATCTAGCATTTATAGGCTACAAATCTATAATGTTTACATTTGTTATAGCTTTGAGTGTTACAAATGGCTTCCTAGTCAAAGTGCTATGTGTGGGATGAAAGCCTGAATTCCATATGGTAACCCCGCATGTTGCCCATTGTGTGGGACTATGATGCCATCATGTGGAACTAAAGCCCAACTTTCACATAATGACCTCACTTGCTACCCATCGTGTGGGACTATGATGTCCATTGTGTGGAACTAAAGCCCAACTTCAACATGCTGACTTCACATGTTATCCATCATGTGGGGCTGGGATGTCCATTGTATGAGGTAAAGATGTCCAATTCTATAAACAATGGAGTATTTTAGCCCCCATAAGCTAGCATAGATAGAATTTACAACTTATGGAGTATTCTTTAGCCTTCCATAAGCTAGGATACATGACATTTATAACCTATGGAGCATTTTTTAATCTCACAAGCTAAGAATACATGGGATTTGCAGTGTGTGGACTAAAAAACTCATTTTTTACATTGAAAATGACTTAAAATTTTGCTAAAACAAGGCCATAAGTTAGGATTTTTGGTGGCAGAATAGAACAATTATCTTCATTTTCAATTTTCTACTAAATTACAATAAAAATCATGGCTATGGACTTTCATTTGCCACATGAATTTTTCTTAAGATGTTTCATTGGCTCCTCTTTGTTGATGTTTTGTGGATTAACCTAAGAGACATCAACAAAGAATGTAAAACACTACTACAAGTTCATCACCAATGCTCCCTCTCTCTACTTGATTTTTTAGTTGTTGAACCATGCTAAGAAATGCTTACAAAGGTGAAACAAGGTTATGATTGGATGTTAAGAGCTTGGGATAAGATAATGGCTATTTTTGGTTATGAGAGGATGGTCACTTTGGGTTAAAGAGGAATTCCAAATGTTGACATCATGGCTATGGTATAGCGGTGATATGTTTACTAACTTAAAGAGGTCTTCATGATTCCTGCTTGGACTATTGGTTGCTCAATGATGTCTAGAGAAACCAATTCTTGATAGTAGGCTTCTTCAGTCACTTGGCTCTCCCTCCTTTTATTAATAGAGAGTTATTAACTTGCTTAACTTGAGGCTACATTGGCCCTTTTGCTTTCTTGGCATTTTCTTCCTTCTTTTGTTTGTGGGAGCGAAACCTTCATTGGGTTTTGTTGCCAAGGATGAATTTTTGTTTTCTCACTAAATGAGATGTATTGCATTTAGTGAACATGATTGATAGAAAATTTTGGAGGAGATGTTACATGGACATGATGTGTGTCAATCATTGGTTTTCATTATCAGCAAGGTAGGAAAAGATGCAATTTGGTTGTAGGGTTATGGCTTGGGAGGGATAATGGAGTGGTGTGAGGTGAGAAATGTTGACAAGTTCAAACAAGCTAACTAAATATCACATATTTAGGTTACTTGATGACTCACCTTTGGTGATTGATCACACCCCTATGATGACTCTCAGTTCATCTTGCAAGGACAACTCCAAGAGTATAATGAAACAGATCAAAGAATACATGTATTTACAAAATGTTACATGAGGGATTAGATGTATATAGGCCATCATTGGTAACAATCAGTAGAACATATGAATTTTTTATCATTCTACATAGATTTGTACAAGATTTGTAAAACGATAGAGGCATGAGGTCATGCATGGCTCTCTTACTGTAGGCGACTCAACTTGTCAATGTTGATTATTCGTCCAAACCTATTAACAAAGACAAAAAAAGGCTACAAGAAAACATGTCGATATTAGATTTAATCAAGGTCATGTGAAGGCTTCAATGTTTCCTTGTAAGGGCTTGATGATGTTCTAAGAAAATTGAAGTTTTAGTGAGAAACTTGGTTTTCAAAGTTTTCTCCTTATCATCATGGTTTTAAACGAGGACTTCAACTAAGGAATTATTTGTGATGTTTCTAGCCTTTAAGATCAAAGGTAGTTAGGCCATTCTAAGGCATTAATGCTACATGGTCAAAGGCTTACATGCTCTCAGCTTAGGCATTCAAGGGCAACTTGGTTGAATTAACATCATAAGAAGGATTTACTTGGGTTCAAAGGCTAGTCGAATTACTTCCTCATATCCATATCTTAATCTTGCACATCAAGTGACATATACATAATTAAATTGTTAAAGAATGTTAAAACAATGCAAAATTTACTAATAACAAAGAACAATATAGTAGTATGAGGTAAAAACCAAATAAAATAGGGTAAGATAGGCAAAACTAGGCAAAGCAAGGTAAAATAAGGCCTAGATGATGTAGAATAAGGTTAAACAAGAGTCAAATGATGTCAACATAATACATAACAGCGTCAAAAAGGCCAAATGCTATCAAATAATGTAGAATGTGATCAAGAAAGGTCAAACAAGATCAAGCATGGTAGAATATAATAATATTTATTTATTTTTGATTATTTTATGGTTAAAATAAGGAAAACTTTAGTGAAAATAGGACATAAATGGTCAAAATAAGTAGAAATTTTGAAAACGTAGGCTGTAAATTATTAAAATAAGTAAAACTCTAATAAAGATAATGAAAATAGGCCAAGAACCTATGTAAACTAGTTGTAAATTGCTTGAAAACTAGCTTCTCATGATTAAACAATCTAGAAAAGCTAAAATATTGATTTCTCAGCATGTGGGGATTACTTCCTTAGTGTATGACTAGTTTGGGTTACCATCAGAGTGTGTGGTACCTAAATTCCTAGTGTGTTAAGAATTCTTACCAATTTTGGGGTTGTTTTGACTTAGTTTGACCAAGTTAGGACTATGTATTATAAGGCTTATTTGGCTGCTTTGGGCTATAGATTGGAAACTTTGGGCTAGGTTTTGGCCTACGAAAGCTCGACAAGTTGAGCACACATGTTGGCATTTTTTTGGAATATGGTGTCCCATTGTGTGAAACTAGAAACTAGTTTTCCTAGCTTGTAAAGGTTAAGTTTTTGGCTATTTCTCCATCCCAAGTTTTGTGAAGCATATTGGTCAATTTATGAGCAATTTTGGGCATAATGTTTCTTTTCTAAAAAGTCCACCCACTAGCCCACATGCTACTATGCATGTGCAATAGGGTTCCCATCATGTGGGACAAGATCTACCAATTTCTAAAGGTTTTTGACCAAGTTTCTACACTTCCCCAAGCTCCTAAGGTAATGCTAAAGTTGCATGGAAGATTTTCATCTTTTTTAGTTACTTTGAGATGGGTTGAAGCATGGTGAGGCACAAGGAAATCCCCACACACTACCCAACATGTGGAGCCTACCTTTCCATTGTGTGGGCTTTAGAATCATCATCAAGTGTCTTGTTATGATTATTTTCTTGCTCTCTCTTTTAGCTTGAGTCTTCCAGATGTACCAAGGAACTAATGGATAGTTCTTGGTCACATTTCAATAATTAGGAAGTTTACACATAGAGCCCACATGTTGGCCAACATATGAAAATAGTAGCCCATCATGTAGGGTCTAGCCAAGTAGTTTTTGAGGTATTTCAACTTAGTTTTTAGTAGTTTTACATTATTAGGGTAGCTCTTAGGCTAAGGAGAAGGGTTCTACAAGTCTTTGGGCTATTTTGATCAGTTTTTGAAGCACATGAAGGTTCTTGCTACTTCCATACACTTCTTTGGACACTGCCTAATGTGTGGGACCTATCTACTTAGCCTATGTGATTAAAAAATATCTCCTAATTGCTAAAAATATCCAATTTTTGTCAAACTTTCTACTACCAGACTATGTGGAACCCGATGGAAAATTAATATGTAATGTTTGTGTTATAATTTATTTGTATGAGGTTCACATGATGAGTCCACATGCTAGCCAATGTGTGGGCCTTGTATCCCATCATGTGGGACTCAACATTGTGAGTTTTGATATATTTTTCCTTTATTTTTTGACTTTTTGAAGTTCCTGAGTCAAAAACTACTGTTTGGTAGCTTTTATGGTAGTTCTAGAGTTACTTTGAAAGAAGGAAAAGCTTGTTTATGCTCCACAGGATAGCTCACATGTTGACTAGCATGTAAGAGTTGAGGTTCCATCATGTGGAGTTAAAATCCTAGCTTGTGAAGCTCTTTTGACTAGTTTTGTTTTTTGTTTTTGCTATTCTAGGCTTTTGTGATAGCTTATAAGGTTAAGTATATGGAAAATAACTATTTTAAGGCTATAAGAGTCTAAGAAAAAGATTCTTGGAAGCCCACATGTAGTCACACATGCTCGCTAGTGTGTGGGACTTGTGTGCTCAGTTTGTGAGGCTTAAACTCCACTTTTCATAGCTCAAAAGAGGTTAAATCTTGTCTTGTCTTTTACTTTAGGTCTCTCGATCTCTATTGTTCAAATTCTAAGCAATTTTGAGCATTGAAAACTTGTTAAAAGTGCTCTCAAACTACCCCACATATTGGCTAGTGTGTAAAACTTGTCTACCCATCATGTGGGATAAATTTTGACTATTTTAAAAAAAAAATTCAACTTGGTTTTGAAGCTCTAGAGCCACCAATGTCAGCACCTCGGGTTTTGGATAGAAAAGTATCATTTTAGGTGTTGTTTAAAGCTAGAGTAAAGCTTGTTAAAGCCCACATGCTATCCTACACACTAGCCAGCATATGAGACTTGTGTCCCTAATTTTTGGGACCAAAAACCAACTTCTAGTAGCTTGTAAAGGTTAATTTGTGCTCAAATTTCCATCCTATGTCTTTTGGAATGTACCAAGAAAGTTAAGGAGTAGTTTTGAGCTTAAATTTAGTTGGTGTAAGATCCACACTCTACCTCACATGCTACACAACATGTGGAATAGGGGCCATAGTGTGTAAGACCTAACAAAGTTAGTTTTGGTAGATTTTAACCCTATTCTTGGTCTTTTTAGGCTTCTAAGATAGTGTTTGGACTATAAGTAAAATTTTGGAGTTGTAAAGGAAAAGGTAGAGAGGCCATATTTTTTTTTGGTTTTAGGCCTTAGTAGGCCATGATATTACCAATTTTATACTTGGGTAGGCCATTATGTTGCCAATTTTAGCCTTGGAAGGCTATGGGTTTGCTAGTTTTAGGCCTTGGCTGGCCATCAACTTGCTAGGCTTAGTCCTTGGAGGGCCATTCTTTTTCTAGTTTTAGGCCTTGGTAGGCCATGGGTTACCAATTTTAGGCCTTGGAAAGCCATTATGTTGTTAGTTTTAGGTCTTGGTGAGTTATTATGTTGCCAGTTTTAGGCCTTGATAGGTTGTGATCATACTTTTCTAGTAAGTGTGGGATAATCTTAAAAGAAAATACATTGAAGCATGATATAAAGCCACAAAATAAGATAAAAAATGATTAGTAAAGGAAGCAACAAGATGTTGGCTACAAATTTGTTGCTTGATCTTTGACATATCAAGGAATCCCTTCTACACAATTCTATGCTTAACATCCTTCTTGCTTGATATGGTAAGTAGAAGGTTTTCTCATTGATTGTTTAATATCATAACATTATTTTTGTTTTTGGTGGCCCTAGCTTGTGTGTCAGGAATTTCATTTTGAAACTTCACCTCTAAACCTATGTCAATGTTGACACTATTAATTGATGGTAGGTATGTGTTATCCTCATGAATCATGATTTTACAATCCTCATATGGTAACTGAATCTCTTGATGTATAGGAGATGAAGCCACTTGAAGCTTAGCCAACCATGATCTTCCTAGGATCAATTTAGACCCAAGTGTTTCTTTGACCACTAGGAAGTTGGTGGATGTAGAAAACTATTTTCTAGCTACGAAATCCAAGGAGATAGGACCTTGAACCACTACTCATGATTTGTTGAATGACTTGGGTGTGGTGGTAGAGGTTTCTTGGATGTTTTTAGTCATGTCTAGTTTCACAACAATAGTAAATGGTATCATGTTAGTTGTGGCCCATGATGAACTTTATACTTGCCAATACATATAGTAATGTGGAGAGGGGTAGATAGCACGTTTTCATTCCATGGATTAACCTTTGCTTAATTGTCACAAAAGGTAAGCATGAGTTGATGTTTATCCTCACTAAGTGAAGTTCACTCAATGACTAATTGAATGAATTATTTATCAGCATGCATGTCTTTGCTCATAGCGATAGAGGTCAATATTTGGGCTAGTGCACCTCTATGATCAAGAGAAGTCATGACTAGATTGTATACGTTTAATAACATATTCTTTTATTTTAATGACCATTTGGCTTGTTCCATTATTGTGAGGAAATCCTTTTCCTTGGCATGTGATCTTTCAGCCTTGATGACCTTGATTTACTTCATCCTCCCTAGAATTTTTGGCTCATGTCTTGACATGTGTTGTTTGGTCCTCTTGCTCATGGGTGGAGCTAATCTTGGTGTTCATCTTGGTGGACTAGCTTGCTTCCAAGCCTTTTGTTGTTAGCCACATTTAGTAGGATTAGTTGTTGATTTAGCAATAGGTTGTTTTGTTATCATTATGGTGGCTTCTTGTTAACCATGAGTTATTGGATACAATAGGTAAGCCTTGATTATTGTTCATTGTAGGTTTTCTTATTGAAGGTAGAGGGACCTATATAATGAATGGCTTCCTAGCTTTGAAGGATTGATAGAATGTTGTTTGGGTTGTGATGATGATGTCATTGAAGGGAAAACACATATAATGAAAGGCTCTTTAGGGGTTGAAGATGTTGGTATCTGTATGATGAAGGGTTTTCTAGGATTTAGATTTTTGGACTGGGTACTAGTTGGCAATAACTTGATGAAAAATGATTCCCTTGGAGGACTAGACCATTTGCTTATTGTAAATGAGGCAATGGTGTAACAGTTATTGTTGGAGTTTAGAGAGTTGGGCTTATTCAACACCAACTTTTCATGGGCAATCATCTTATGGAGATTATCTTTGAGGGCTATTTGAAAATTGGTATCATGACTAGCTAGTTGGTGATAATGGAAAAACCTATTAAGTCTAAAGTACTTTGGTAGTTTTAGATTGTCTTTGGTTGCTATCATTATATCTCTCGCTATGTCACAAAGATGATCATACCTTTTGTGATCTTCCTTGACAGTTTCTTATGTTGAATATGTTTGTCTTTAAGCAACTATTTTAGGAGCTTAGAGGACTTCATGAATAACTTTATGTCTTTAGAACTATCCTTGCAATTGAAGTTTGATCTTGGCTAGTTGGGAGTGTAGAAGGTAGATGGTTAAGATAAGTTAGAAGATGTTTTGTGTGGAGGTAATTTTTTCCTCTCTACTTATTTCATATCCTTTGATACTACAACCATAATTATTTACATTTTTTTGGTCTTATCTTTATCCCTCATATAGTGCTAGTTATTGTAGGCTACATAGGCTTGATTATTGTTAGCTTTCACAACCTCTCCTATGTCCTTGATTTGCAAAAAGGCTTGGCTTAGTGATTGAAGTTCTAAATAGTAAAGCTTTGACTTGATGAAGTCATTAAAAACTCCCTGAAAGATAGTGAAGATGTGGGTGGTAGAGATGGGCTCAAGAATCTTGTTGAGTAATTCAATCCATCTCTAAATGAACCTTTGAATAAGTTCAAGTGGCCCTTGCCTCACTTTCATAAGTTGATTAAGGATCGTATCAAGCTTCAATTTGTATTCAAAGAAGTTGACAAATAGGGCTATCAAGTCATCTAGGGAGGAGATAGAACCTCTAGGTAAGGTTTGGTATTGGTCCAAGGCCTTTCCTTTCAAGGACATAGAAAAAATATGTAGTATCATATAAAGACATGCTTGGAATAGAAGGCACTCAGACTTGAAGGTAACAAGCTATGCATTAGGATCTCCTTCACCATTGTATTTGGTGAAGTTTGATATAGGCAAGCTCACAGGTAAGGTTATTTGGGGAACAATAGGGCTAATGGGATCATCTTGGTATAAGTTCATAACCTTTAACATTTGTGTTGTGTTGGCCTCTAGTTTTTGAACGTTCTTAGTAAGGTCTTGAATTAGTTAGAAGGCTTGATCTAGACCTTATGAAGCTTTTGAGGGCTACACATGTTGTTGTTGGATGGCTAGTGATTGTGGAATGGGCAATTTTATAGACTAAAAAGATCTTGTAGCTACCATTGAATGAGGGTTAAATATGGAAAATGAGGTTTACATTGGAGCATGAGTAACAAAGGGATTATTAGAAATGAATGGGTTATGTGATATGCATGGAATTTTCATTCTAGGAGAAGGACTAGCTGAAACTACCACAAATTAAGACATGAAGGGAATTATTGGTGGGGGTTGAGGCATAGTAGTGAAGAATGCAAGGTGAATAGTAAAGTGAAGAAGAAAGTGGATTAGGAATGTGAGCTTATGGAGATCATAGGGAAGTTTGATTCACTGCTAAAATGGGACACACAGAGTTCAACATGGTCAACTATGGGACAAATCATTGAAAAAGATCCCTTATGAATGTAGTTTTCTCATAATCAACTTAGAACTTGTATTGATCCTTTGGGTGGGATCCAAAACTAAAATTTCATTAGTTTCACCATCCTTATTTGCACTTACCAACTATGCCAACAAGTGCATGTAAAATTTAGATAATTTGACGTGGTTGTATGGGGAAGGGATGTATTCCCTTCCATCTTTGTAGGTTAGTTTCTAGTGACACTTAGTTAAACTCTTTGTGTGAGATGCACAAACCCACTTTGATTTTCACACATATAAAGTTATAGTATTGCTAATCAATGTTTAAATGGACTAGAATAAGTCATAACCTCTTAAGTAACTCCTGATGCTTTGCTATGGTTGGGTCCTTAGGATCATATACACAAGTAGATTCTTGGTTCATAGTCATGGAAATGATGTTGTGCAGTAGAATAGTTGATGTAGAAAACCAATGAATTGGTTGAAGTGATAAAGGCTTTTAAAGTTTCTAATGTTTAAACAAGCTACAATTTTATAGTGTATAAGGTCCATAGTTTATGAAGCTTTAGTGTATGAGACTTTAATAACATGTAAGATTGCCTAGTGTGTAGAGGTCTCAACATGTGAAATTGCCCAACATGTGGAAGTCTCAATGTGTGGAGGCCTCAACATGTGAGACTATCCAGTGTGTGGAGGTCTTAATCTATGAAAGCACCTGTGTGTGGGGATCCTAGTGTGTGAGACTATCTAGCATGTGGAGATTAGGCTATTTAGTGTATGGAGGTATTAGCCTATGAGACTAGCTATGTTGCAATTGCAAAGTGAAAATTTCTTTGAAATTTTTGTTCCAAGTATCCTTTGATGAGCAAACAAGAAATGATCCACATGATGGATTTTTGTAACACCCAAACAAATTTTTGTTGGTTGTTGTGAACAATATTGGCTTTAAAACCATACATTGGCTTTCAAGAAAGATCAAACAAACTTAGAAAAAAGTGCTAAAATAATGCTATTTCTTAGGCTACATAATGGACTTTAGAGGAAACTCAACATAAACTTGAGGATTTTTATAGGTGACATGGGTTACAAGGCCACATGATGGATTTTTAGCCCACACAATAAGCTTTATAAAAACCCAACATAAACTTCCATTGAACCAGATGGACTTGTAGTCTAAGAAGAAACATGGATAGAGAGTTGTTGTAGTAGGTTTTAGCAGAGAACTTAGGCGAAGGTCCTCTATCTAGTGCTACAAATTGTAATAATGGAAAATTTTGGTGCTAGAAAATTAAAATACTTCATGCAATATAGTTTAACTTGTGAATCCATGGGCCTTGAAAAGGATCCAGAGCACCTTGAGTGGTCTAGCCTATTACTTGGAGACTTGAAAAATTTGTTACCAAACATTGTGAAATATGCATAAAAAGTGAAAAGAAAATAAGGCCAAAATAATTGCAAATTTTGTATTAAATAGTATTTAAAAATACTATAAATGAAATGAGTTTAGAAAGTACACATCAATGACTTTGAAATCTAGTGTAGGAGGTAGGCTATGTTTTACACTTGACTGCACCTTTCTTCTTGCTTGATCTACACTATAAAAGTCTATGAAAGGTCATAAAATTCTACAATAAATTCTTTGTTCTTTGCTGCCACTTGATCTTTCAGCTACAAGTATGCTACAAATTTTTCTTCCTAAGAAAAGATCCCAAAAATGGCTTTGAATTTGGCATTTATAGGCTGCAAATTTGTAACACTTGCATATATTATAGTTTTGAGCATTATAAATGGCTTCTTAGTCAAAGTGCAACTTGTGGCTTGAAAACTCAAATCCCATATGTTGACCTTACATGTTGCCCATCGTGTGGGACTGTGATGTCCATAATATGGAACTAAAGCCCAACTTTCACACCTTGACCTCACATGCTACCCATTGTGTGGGACTATGATGTCCATCATGTGGAACTAGAGCCGTATTTCCATATGTTGTCCATCGTGTGGGGTTGAGATGTCCATTGTATGAGGTGAAAATGTCCAATTTTATAGCCTATGGAGTATTTTTAGCCTTCACAACCTAGCATACATAGAATTTACAGCTTATGGAACATTATTATCCTTCCACAAGCTAGGATACATGACATTTATAGTAGGTGAAGCATGTTTTTAACTTGACAAGTTGAGAATACACGGGATTTATAGCATGTGGGCTACAAACCTCATTTTTACATTGAAAATGGCTTAAAATTCTACCAAAACAAGGCCACAAGATTATATTTTTGGTGGAGAATAGGAAAAATAGTTTCACCTTCAATTCTCTACCAAATTATAATAAAAAGTTTTGCTATGGGCTTTTATTTGCCACATGAATTTTGCTAAGGTGTTTCAATCATGAATAATCATAATCTTATCTTAATAAGATGTATGATACCCATGAGAGAAAATGGGCCACGAGAAATTCTAAGAATATAAATGAAGGTTACAACATACAATGTACTTACAAGGACCCTAGCTAGTAAAAGACATCCACCATGTTCATCTTGAGCCTTGGAATGACATGAATATCAGTACTTATGTAGCCTTGTGAATTTATAAGATTTGAATGTTGATTTCTTATGGTTACAAGAAGTTCTACAATAGGAATTTCTATATTAATTCCAAACCCATTTGAAAAAGTTTGGATACGAAGGTATTTATAAGTAAAAAAGGTACTTATGATGGTTCTTCTTACAAGCCATACAGACTAGCTTATTTTAGGAATTATAACATGAATGGTTGCAAAATCTTTAGTAAAGAAGCACATTTGAGTTAACATAAAGATTTGAATGGGGATTGATAAGTGGCGAGGTACCCCTACACTCAACCATACAAATACGAGCATCTCACGTGTGATCCGGTCGAACTCCAAGTACTAAGTGCTTACGTGCCCTAATGGAATACTTAAGGTTAATCAATTGTTGTCTTCCCAAACTTACTTGTATTATCATAGTTGTATGGTTAAGTAAGCTTCAGGTATATGATTTTTATATCTTTTATCTTTTTAATGTCCTATGCTAATGGGGAAGGTGAAGAGAACTAATTGACTAACTTCCATTAACTATTCACTAACTAAGTTCTAATCGTCCTAGCACCAGTATCCATTCCCACTTGCTGTACACACTTTGAAGCAGTGCAACGCTGCTGGGATTACCAAACACTACTTGTTATCGGGTTACCAAGTGTTACACACGTGCTTGAAGCATTCATACTAAGTGCACTTAACTAGGAGAGTCAAGGATTGAGAGACATTAGTCATCTAGGAAAGCATTTAAACATTTAACAATAATTAAATCCTATTTAGCTTAGTCCACTTGCTAGAAGGTTTATTAGAAAGTTTGCCTTTATTTCCGTACACAAATATGTGCTCAGGTACAATTTGCTCGAATAAAGATTTTTTTACTTTGAGACTACTACTGTAAGCACATGGAAATTATTCTAACTCTGGAATGGTAAAACTGCTATAGTTTGGCTAAGGGTCTAAATCTAGATGCCTAAAATAGGAAAAATTACCTCTTATTTATATACATAATGGTGGGTTGTGATATTGTGTAAGCAATATTATAGGGGTAGACGCGATATCGCAGCCCATCATACCCCCATGATTGAATGAAAACTCATCCTCAAGTTCCTTACAAAATATTGGAAAGGTATAGGATTATTGACTTGAATGATACTAATGGTGAATGGGGTGACATGTGAATGGATCATCATTACAATACATAACAAAATTAGTGTTGATGACAACAAGAGTGAACACTATATACATTTGACATCCAGCCTTATTTGGCAGTTGGGAGAGAGAGAGAGAGAGAGAGAGAGAGAGAAGGAGAGGTTTGTTGCTGTTGACACCAAGATTGCATCTTTTGTTGTCCATCCATAAGCACACGATCAATCTTGTTCCTTGCATAACTACTTCAGCACCGATCGATTCCAAGTGTTCCCTCTAGATCCAATCCATTAGTGTATGATTTCCATCTACACACACAACATAGTCTTATATTAGCAATGATAATTGAATCACAATGCAATTGATACCCTACTTCAGTGTAAGGTCCATTGGCTCAGTTGTGATATGGCTGATGCAGATTCTAGAGATGTAATACTGGTGACTACCCAAGGTCTAGGGGTTAGAAGAAAATTAAAAAAATTGGACCAAGAACCCCATGACTGAGAGCGAACCTTCGGTAGCAAGAGCGTGGAGAAAAAGAATAAGGAATAAGGAAGATGAAGAAAAATAAATAATGGCCACACCAATAAAATGGATGTTAAGGATGGTAATGAACAAAATAAATGTTGATTGCAAAAATGTTTAAGGGAAAGAAATTAACTGATGCCCTAAATAGGAATGCCAGTGGATCCTCCCCAATGTAGGCTCATGCCATTAATGCTCTAATAATCTTGCATTCTAAGAGTCCATAGGCTCTAGAAATGCCATGTGAAAACAAGATTTAAAGTCTTAACCACAAGAATTTACCAAAAAGAAAACAATTCATCAACCAAAATATAGATTATTGATACAACTGACAATGAGGTGAATAATGGAGAAAGAATGATGGAAAGAAGAGAGTGGAGTGGAGTCTCAGCAACAAGGTGGTGTATAGCCCCTTGTGTATTAATGGTTAATGTGACTTAGCAGATCTCATTCCAAATCCAGCCTCAAAAAAACCATATCCAGTGACTTCACATTAATACATTCATCTAATCCATCCACCTAAAGTAACATGAATGTCTCCGTCAAAGAGTCACCACCATTCCAATGAAACAAAAAAGGAGAACATAGGAAGTGAGAAAGGCCCTTAGTTAGAGAGAACATGTTTGTTTAGTTCCATAACTAGTGCTTGTAGCCCAAATGATTATTTCATCTAATGGGTGTGCTCTGAATTCCCACTCTTTTTTTTTACGTGAGAATCACACCATGCAAAGATTGATTATTTTTATTAGCTCAGCTTCTTGATAATGGAGCAACATTAGAATGGCAAGGAAAACTCAAGAAGAAAACTTCCAAGAACCCAAGAGAATGGCCAACACAAATGCATCAAGTCCCCTTGAAGTCACACCCTTTTCAATCCTTGAGTCCTTCCTTAGTTTGAGAAATGCCCAGTCACCAATTCATTGATAGTTCTATTATTTAAGGAAAGGGATTGTATAGTTCCAAGCCAAGAGAGACCATAGAAATTCATGTATGCATGGATGATGTGGACTCATTGCCTATTATATCAAAAGAACCATACCTTAGTATCAACATCATAACCTAAAGGTAAAAACCAAACATTAGCAACCAATAGAATACAGTTCATACCATCATTAGGAGCACTTATTAGGTGACGATCCTAACAAAATAAGTAAACATACACAAAAATAAAAGAAAAAGTAGGAATGATGTTGCAAAACAAAAATAAGAAAAGTTAAAGAAATTTGTAAAAAAAAATGTATAAAAAAAAACTTAAAAAGGAACTGAGGGCCTCAATTGATCAGCATAGGTGGCCATCTCCCCCATGACTAAGTTGAAAGGAGGAGATCCGAAATAATGAGCGAGGTCGTCCATTCTCAGAGGTATTATGTGCACCGGCTGTTCTAAGTTCATGGAAGGGTTTGATTTGTTGCACATTGACCAGTAATCTCTTATCGGAGCTTTTAGGTTTGTATATGGTCATGGCTCCTAAGGGGAAGGTTGTATGAATAATGTAAGGCCCTTCCCACAATGTTTGAAATTTCATGTGTTGTGGTACATGGGTGGGGTTTCAGTAGAGAACATTATCTCCTAGTTGATACTTAACCTTTCAAATTTTTAAGTCATGAAGTTGCTTATTATGTGCCTTGTGCAACTCATTTGATGATAGGGAAACTAATTGATTTTTGTCTAGCATGTTTAGAGTTGTCAATCTTTGTCTTTATGCAAGATCAAGGTGAAGGTGGAGGTCACACACCATGGATAGTCTACGAATCTTGGTTTGAGTTGCAAGCTTTGGAAGTTTTCCGTATACTAACTCATAGGGAGAATAGCCTATAGGAAGTTTACAAGTGGAGTGGTATGCCTAGAGACCATCATTTAGTTTAGTGCTCCAATCTCGCCTATATTTGCTAATTATCCTTGTTAATATTCTAGTAATCTCCCGGTTCGTGACCTCGGCTTGGCCATTAGCTTGGGGGGTGATAAGGTGTAGTCAATTTATGTTCAACCCCTATGCGTTGCATCAATTTTCAAAAGGTTTTACCCATGAAGCGTGTTCCATTATCTGAGATAAGTGTACATGGCACACCAAACCTATTTATGACTTGTTGTTGCACAAATCATGCAGCTGTAGATGATGTACAGTCTGTAACAGTAGCTACTTCAGCCCATTTTGTTAGATAGTCCATAGCAACAATGATATAAGCTTTCCATTGGACATTGTTGTAATGGGCCCCATAAAGTCTATTCCCGAAATGTCGAAGGGTTCTAAAGGTTAAATCCATTGTTGCGAATCCTCCATTCTAGCAGTCATTCCTCCATCATGTTGATAGCGATCACAGGATTGGAAAAATTGATGGGTGTCCTGAAATAATGTTGGCCAGTGATATCCTACAAGAAGGATCTTAATAGTTGTTCATATCCCTGCATAGTGACCCCCACAAGGGCCCTCATGAGCATCTTGGAGAACTCTTAGTTGGTCCACATTAGGCACATACCATCAAACCAAACCATTGGGATATAATTTGTAAAGTTGTCCATTGATCTCCATGAAGTACTTGGCTCTATGAAGAAACTATTGTTTCTTCCTAAAGTCCAACTCCTGTGGTGTTTTTTGGGAAATGAGATAGGTGAGAATGCTACCATACCAATTTGTTTCCATGGGTTGGTTATTCACTACACTGGAAAAGAGGGCTTCATTAGGAAAATGATCGGATACAACATATTCATCCTCTTTGCTGTCCAAGTGCAACTAAGATAAATGATCTACAACTATGTTCTCAGTGCCCTTTCGATCAATTATCATTAGATTGAACTCTTGTGGGATTACCAGCCATCGTATAATATGAGGGCTAATCGTTGGCTTGTTCATGAGGAACCTAATTGCACTATGATCTGTATGGATGAACACTTTGTAACCTAACACATAGTGCCTAAACATATCTAGTGCAAACACTATAGCCATTAATTATTTTTTCATAGTTGTGTAGTTAAGTTGTGCATCGGCGATACTCCTACTTGCACAGTGGATGTAGTAAGGACATTTTTGGTCATCTAACTATGTAAGTACGACTCCCAAGGCATAATTGGATGCATCAATCATTATATGGAATGGTTTGGACTAGTCAGGGGCTTGTAGAATGGGAGTTTCCACAAGCTTTTGTTTTAGAGTTTGGAATGCTCATTCACATTCCCTGGTCTATTCGAATGGTGCATCCTTCTTCATTAGTTCTACCAACGGTTTGGCGATCTTGGAGACGTTCTCAATGAATCTCCTATAGTAGCCAGTGTGTCCAAGGAATGGCCGAATATCTTTGATAGTTTTCGGTTGTCAGGTGATTCCTTGGATAACCCTAACTTTTTCTAGGTGTACCTCTATTCCTAAATGTGAAATCTTATGCCCAAGTACTACGCCTTCTTGGACCATTAGATGGCTTTTCTGCTAGTTGAGCCTTAATTTGGTTTCTATGCATCTTTTTAGCACTTTCTTTAATCAGTCCAAGGCTTGATAAAAGCTTGTTCCATAAGTGGAGAAGTCGTCTATAAAGACTTCCACTTAGTTTCCTATCTACTATTGGAATATGCTTAGAACTAGGCGTTGAAATGTGGCAGGAGCATTGCACAAGAAAAATGGCATTTTTTTATATGCAAACATTCCCCAAGGACTTGTGAATGTTGTCTTGGATTGATCTTCTAGGGCTATTTGTATTTGGTTGTATCCACTATAGCCATCCATAAAACTATAATAGTGATGCCCTGCTATGGTGTCTAAGACTTGGTCAACGAATGACAATAGAAAGCGATCCTTGAATGTTGCCATGTTCAGCAGCTTAAAATCTATACACACCCTCCATTTGCCTCCCTTTTTAGGCATGATCACCAAAGGGCTAACCCATTCACTATCAACAATGGGATATATGAACCCAGCCTTAAGAAGTTGTTCTATTTCTTATTTTACTATTTGCTTCAATTTTGGGTTCAATCACCTCTGTGGCTATTTTCAAGGTTTCATGGAGGGGTCCATGTAAATCCTATGCTAGCATATCCTAGGATCTATTCCAGTTAACTCGAGATATGACCAGGAAAAGGCTTTTGACCACTTATTTATCACTTTTTGGAGTCTTTGTTTTTGTTTGGGAACAAGTGTTGTGTTGATGATCATCAATTTTCTATTTTCGAGGGTCATATACTCCAGATTGGTGGGTAATGGTTTCAAATCGAGGGGCTCTTGTTTAAATCTCTCAAGAATTTCCAACTTCCCCCAGTTGATGTTTCAAGGTTAAATCTTGGAAGTTGGCAATGAACTTGCTCCAGTGTGTCTATGCTTTCAATGTAAGCACTAGTTATTCCCTCAGTTAGTTTCATGCATGTTAGTGAGTTGCTCTCTTGATCAACCATTAGCCACTGGGTGTCTTCTTATCATGTGGCTACTACATATAGGCACTTTTGTATATTAATGTCTTGTGCATACCGATTGCATGCGGGAAATGCTAAACTTTGCATAACCCATGATTTCTACATGCAGTGGCACCCCGTGTCACTGTATGTGATGCATGGAACTTTCTTCTTCTCGATCTTTCCAAAAGTATTTTTCTTGGATATTTCTAGGGAAATATCATGAATTCCTAGGCATGCACCTATAGTACTTAGCCATGCTCTTCCCATTATTATTGGGAAGTCCCCCTTACTATTGTTTACTTGTATTACTAGGAAATTAGCTAGATACGACCACCCACATATAGTGGTAACGATGTCCTCCACCAATCCCAAGGGAATAGTGATGGACTGGTTACCCAGCTCTAGTCAAATGTTACTCTTCCTTAAGGGAGGTAGGTTCCAAGCTTTATACATCTCTTGTGATATTAGGTTGATTGGAACCTAAGTCTAGAAGAGCTTTACATGGTTCATTCCCAGTGACTTGGAGATAGATTAGGGAACTTCCAGGATCAAAGAATTTCTTGGGAAGGTGGCCCACCTTAATCCAGTTAATAACAACATGTGTTAACATAAATGTATGCATTAAGCTCGATTTTTGGGTTGAAGGAGGTATCAAAGCCTTACTTGATAGGGATGTGTTCAGGTGTTTAATCGCTTGTGATAGTGAGGGCTTGGTTGGATTGTTGGTTTTGAAGAAAGATCTTTTCTACATAAGGATGTCAGAACCAGCTGTAGGTTGAGGATTCACAACCTTTGTGACATTAGGTTGCTTTAGTTGAGTGGGGAGTACCCTTTGCATTGCTGGAGCGGGTGGTAATGGAGCTATTAGTGTGAGAGTTGTGGGTGTATTTGGAGGATGATATGTATGTGGTGTGTCTCCCCTAGGAGAAGGAGTCCTCTAAAACTCCTGAGCTTGATAGTGATGTTTTGGTGTCACGTAACCAATGGGGTCACATGGAGAGATTGGCTGCTGCATGTAATAGCCATATGGATCTGGTTTCCAGTAAGGGTATTGTTGCCTTGGTGGTGTTATCCCCCATGATTATGGGTATTGCCACTACTGGTGTTGCTCAATAGGTTGTGGTAGAGTTCCACTTGGATAATACGTTAATGGTTGGTGAAACTACCTCAGGTTACCTTGGGGATAAGGTAACTGTGGGGGTGCTTGCTGTTTGTTAAGTTATGGGTTGAGTGCATACACCCCAGACTCTTGCAGATGTGAGATTACTGGGCAACATTCCTTAGGATGGTCATACTAACATATCTCACATCCACTGTCATTATCCATATTAGAATCCACAACCTCTTCGGTGATGGCCATTTTACCCTTACCTTTGTTACATGCATGGTCCAAATACCTCTTTTTCTTTTTATCATAGTCACTACTTTGCTCCTTAGAATCCTCTACAATTTTAAGAATGGTTTTAAATCTACTATCCAAGGAGTCCCACATTTGGTCTACCTTTGCTAACACTTCTTTTATTAATTTTTGGAGTGGAAAGGTTTTCCTATTCACCATCTCTTCGAGTGGTGACTCTTCCTCATCCTCATAGAATCTCACTCCCATTTTTCAGAGGGAAGGATCGTAGTTGTACTCTTCTGCACTTTCTCTCTTATGTAGCTCCCCTTATTCCTTGGCTACTTGCTCCAATAATCTATGAACCTAACGGGACCTAAGCTCTGATAATCTCCCTTGGGCATATGTTCCAAGGGTTCTTTTGGTTTCATGCCTAAGCCCATCTACGAGATGGTGTAGTTGATCCTGCTATGCGTAACCATGGCCTAGGCAACGATGTAATAATGCTTAATAATGGTCCATGGTAGCATCTAAGGATTTGTGATTTTCCTACTTCCATCTTTGGATTTTCTTTCACAGGTTGGACACTCGGGAGTACGTTTGATATTTGTCATTAAACAGTTCTAGCATCGTACTCCACCTTCAAATGGATTCTAGTTCTAAGGACCAGTACCAGCTTTCTGCTTCTTTCATTAGTGTCCTTGGGAATAACTTTAGTTTTTTCCACTCGTTCTCAATGTTTTGCAAGGCACATACATCATGAAATGCTTGTAAGTGATTCTGAGGATTAGCGTTGTATCTCCCCTCAAATTGTGGGATGTTATTCATGTCTAGTCTCTTGATCCTACTATCTTTTTGGTGCCTTATGGGTATTCTTATAGCCTCCATGATGTCTAACATGCTTTGGGTTGTGAGTAGGGGTTCTTCGTGGTCATTTCATTCATAGTGTCTGTGATTTCTATGTGGTTCTCTACTTTCCCTTCTTCTATGTCATGATTCTCTAGAATGCCCTCGTCCTCATTCTCGACTCTCTCGTCAAGGTCTCTCATTCTGTTTACCCTTCTCCTCATAATTAGGTTCCTTATGACTGCATCTTGATATAGAAGGAGAGGGTGAATGTGATGATGGAGGTGAAGAGGAAGGAGAACCATCGCCATGATGATGTTTCCTACCTTCTCTTTGGTGGTCTCAACCCTGATCATGATTACCATCAAACTACCTACCCTCATCGTGTGTTTGTGTTCCCTCATTGAACACTTGGTGTTCATGGGGATCAGAACCATGGTTGTGAATTGTGGAGTGAAGGTTTTGATACACCACCTCCTCACTATCGGTAGGAGGGGGAACATCATTTTGTGGAGAACCTATTGAAATAGGTTCACCACCCTTAATTTTTCTTAAGACAGGTGGAGCGTTATGGGGTCCTTTGCCCTTCAACGATGTATAGTATCTCTCCTGTCACAAGTCCCTTTGACGTTGTGCTTCTGTGAGATGGTAGCCCCTTGTGTCATAATCACATGCAACGTACTCTACATATAACTGTGACATGCCTATTCATGCAAGAGCAAGAAGGAGCATGTTGGGGACTGCTCGATCTAGAGGAAACACTATGTTACCCTCCAAGTCTCTCCAACACAGTTGTTCATCTTAATGGAGAATAAAGGTAAAGTCAGGTACATATTCATCGTGATGAATATATATAAGGAATTGTTAAGGAACTAGTGGATCTTGGTTATGTGTGTTGTGCCACCGACTATCTCTAGTGTTAGTCCTAGGTGGTGAAATGCTTTTGTGCGAAGAAGAAGAAATGTTTTTCTTGTTCAGTGTATTATTTACCGTTATCTTATATTTTTCTTTTGATCAACCCTAAGGGTTCATTCTAGTATCCCAACGATGTGAATGATCTCCTATGTTCAACGTAGCACACAAACAACTAAGTCCTTGACAACGGCACCAATGATGAGTGGCGAGGTACCCTACACTCAACCATATGAATACGAGTGTCTCACTCATGATTTGGTCAAACTCCAAGGACTAAGTGCTTACATGCCCTAATGGAACACTTAAGGTTAATCAATCGTTGTCTTCCCAAACTTACTTGTATTGTCACGGTTGTATGGTTAAGTAAGCTTGAGGTATATGATTTTTATATCTTTTATCTTTTTAATGTCCTATGCTAATGGGGAAGGTGAAGAGAACTAATTGACTAAATTCCATTAACTATTCACTAACTAAGTTCTAATCATCCTAGCACCAGTATCTATTCCCACTTGCCGTACATACCTTGAACCAGTGCAATGCTGTTGGGATTATCAAACGCTACTCGTTACTCGGTTACCAAGCATTACACATGTGCTCGAAGCAGTGGTACTGAGTGCACTTAACTAGGAGAGTCAAGGGTTGAGAGAGATTAATTATCTAAAAAAGAATTTAAACATTTAACAATAATTAAATCCTATTTAGCTTAGTCCACATGCTGCAAAGTTTATCAGAAAGTTCATCTTTATTGCTGTACACAAATGTGTGCTCAGGTACAATTTGCTCAAATAAAGATCCATTCGCTTTGAGACTCCTACTATGGGCACATGGAAATTATTCTAACTCTAGAATGGTAAAACTACTATAGTTTGGCTAAGGGTCTAAATCTAGATGCCTAAAATAGGGAAAATCACCTCTTATTTATAGACATAATGGCAGGTTGTGATATCACATACACGATATTGTGTGCGTAATATCGTAGCCCATCAGGGATGAGAAGGTATGATTTTTTAAATTCTAGAACTCCAAGTCATGAGGAAGAACTATTGATTGATATTCCAAAGAAGCCACATAGCCTTGTCATTGGTATTAAAAATATATTCCTCAAGAAGATATGTGTGTGTGGTCAAAACATATTTGATCATTAATCCAACATGTTCAAATGTCATACTTTATTAAGTATACTACTTGATTAACTAGACCAAGGAAATTTTGAAGAATAAGCTATTTCTAACTTATACTAGTTTTGACCTAGTACTAACTATCCTCTATGGAGAATTCAATGTGAAAATTAGAAGTGGTGTGTGTTAATTTCTAGAGTATAAAAGAGTGAAAGAGCCTCTAAAAGAGAAATTTTATTTGAAAAAGATGTTTCCATCTATTCATCATACAATTTCCTTAGCTAGTGAATGCTTTTCCTACTTCAAATATTTAGTGGGTAAGTTGTATCCTAGAATTTAAGATCAACTGATGTTAATAGATATTATTCATTAAGAACTGAAATTCATCAATTATGCTACCCTAACTATTGAGGATGACTTAACATCCTTCTTTTTTGAGGATTTATATTACATTTGGCATGTACTTGATTCTTCCTAGTCATTGGAGCTAATTCCTAAGAAAGAAGTTGCGAAGTAAGATCAAGTCCTACCAACCTAAACAAGGCCATCTAACCATATAGTTCTCATGTTAGAACTACAACTACATCCCTTAATCCCAAATTTTGATGAATATCGGGAATTTTCTTAAACATGCCTCTATTTCTTATTTTTTTTCTTATTTACTTAGGTAAGTAAAATATTTTTATAGAATACAAAAGGGAAAATATATTTTTTGTACCTTCACATAGGTAACTAGAGATATAAGTTACACTTTATGTAACCTTGCTTAGGACTAGTGATTAATGATTAATATATATTTAATTCACCTCTTGTCATCACCTAGAGATTGAGGTAAGTATTGATAAAATAAGATTATTTTCTAGATAAATTCTTTCACTTATATTTTATTTGTCGAATAAGCATGAGAAATTTAAATATCAAATGCCATTTCAAAAGAAAAATCAAAGAACTAAAGCATTGAAACATGGAGGAAGCATTGGAGCATGGAAAACATGCTTAATACAAAATTCTTCAAGGATGAATGAAATCTAAATGGGATAGTTTGTTATATCCCCATTTTCAACTGGAGCCATTATGTAATAAATATGGTGCTATTTTTATAATAAATGAGGTAGTTATTGTAATAATACCTAAAATGAAAAGCTATAATAAGACTCAAAACGACATGTTATGATAATGGACACGGTAACCTTTGGGGGTTTGACCTAAGGTATTTATACTTAGGAATTAGAGGCCATGCCAGCATGAAGTTGTAGAGATGAGAAATATAAACAATAAGTGCTAGGTAAAGTGGGATAGGAATGTGACTAACATCCCTGTTAGCTAGGTATTAACTTAACCATGGTGGCAATGCTAGATTGCCTATAAGGAATGGATGTAGAAGGAAGATAACCCTAAGAAATCCTCAGAGTATGACTCATATATACTTTTTCCACATTAATGAAACATTCCTTTTCATTTAGTTTTACATTTTTTGTCTTGCATTCATTATGTATAATATCATATGTTATGAATATTTGACATTTTTCATCACATCCATGAATGGGATGTCAAAATAATATTCTTTTTAGATAGTTTATAGGGGCAGGATCTAGCTTGAGGTAGATCATCCAAATTGTAAGATGATGAGTTTGAGTCTTTTGATACATGAATAAATTAGAAATATCCATTTCTAAAAATGTCCTACTTATTTAGGAACAAAACATTTTTTGGTTTTTCATTAACTTCTTCAATGGCAAGGTGTTACTATTGAAGGACATGCATTCTTAGGTAGCCCATGCATGATCTAGTATTTTAGTTTAGATAAGCACTCTTTGAGATTATACAATGTTGTTTCTTTTTTAACCATGAGTCTGAGATGATCATGAATAAATATGCCTTGTCATGAAAAATAGAAAAATCTTATTATTGAAGTGGAGAAATGGATTCTAGGATGTTTTCAAAACCGAAAATAGATTAAATAAAGAATATAGATAAAGCACTAGTTCATTATTTGGTTGTATCTCTCAAGATTTTTCATTAAATTTTGGTTTGAAGTGATCATATAAAAAATTTCATGTTTATTTGGTACGCTTATAATGATTGATCTAGAATAGTAAAAGAGCTTCCTAACATAGTTGCACACTTCTATATTTGTATGTTAGAGGACATATATGTGGTTCAAAAGATTATTTTAAAAGGGCCACATAGATACTCTCTCTAGTCCATCATTTATAATAACTATCTTAATGTATGTAAGGTTTGTTTGTAGAGGAGTCATTTGACAAACTACCCAACTGGATCTAATGAAGAGCTTTGGTCTCAAGAAAAGAAAAGTATCAAGGCACATTTGAAATTGTGAATCAGTCTATGACTAACCCTTGTCACCAAAATTTGATCATATTTCATTTTATGCATCTCCATTGGACAACTCTAACATACTAGGGTATAAATAAGTTAGAAGTAGAGTTGTAACTTTGAACTTTAAGCTAACTATGTTTTGTAATAATTCATATAGTTATGAGTATCACAAGTCTTACTTACTACTTATAAATACTCGTAGTGATTAATAGTGTTATGTATATTTATTTTATAAATTAGTACTAATTATAAGCTATCATAGATACTCTATAATAAGTACGATATTTGGTTGTAGTAAACCATATCAACAGCTTTGGACTTGTTATGATTCTATATTAAGTTATGATAAGTTTCTAAGAAATTTTGTGTTTCAATGATTTATTCTTCCTCTGGTAGTATTGTAACTTTTATATGGTTGCAACATCTTCTTTAATTATGGGCTCATGGCATAGCTACAATACTTATGAAAATTATTATTCTTAGTCTTATGTAGGTTGGGCCACTCTAGATTTCTTTAGCAATCCATGGCTATGTTGGCTTAATTGCTCTATGACATCAATGAAATACCATCTAAACATAACCTATCCTTCTCATCTTCATAGCCTTCGTATCTACTTTTCCTATGACATCTTAATTTGGTTCACTATGCTAAATTTCTTCATATATATGATGCATCAATATGCCTTTTGGTGTTGGATATATTTAGAACTTTAATGTTGGAACATTTTGGCCATTTCATGAAACAAGTTGGCATGATAAAATTAATTAAAGGTTTTTGTAGTATAAGAATTGAGAATTGGACGTCATAGTAATGTTTATTGATAACAAAAGTAGAGACACTGGAAAAAGGCAATTTGTCAAACACTTTGTATATACTCTGCATTAGAATCAACAATGAAAATCGCAAAAATAAGAATAGGTTATGAATAAAAACAATTTTAGAAGAAAAATACAAGACAAGCATCAAGAATATATCAAAATTTTGCCAATATTGACACCCAAATCATACAGTGACTATCCCTGATTCAGAAAATAAATACAATAATTTTTAGTTTATGGAAAGGAAAACGTAGGAAGCCTTAGTTGAATTTGGGGCAAAAATTTCAGGCAGTTGCAACCCCAAATTGCGTTTATCATTTGCTGTTGGAACCAAAGAAAAATAAGATCTCCTTCAATGATCCTCAGTGTCCAGAGAATGGAGTCTGCATGCAATAAGAAAAACGTAGCAGGATTTCTATTTTGTTTCAAATGTAGAATATGACAAACAACAATGAGAAGACATGAAATATTAAACATAAACCCTAAGGCAAAGCTTGGCACACAACAAAAATGTTTTCATGTCTGGATTCTTGCAATGATGAAAGAAATTGCAAACAAAACAGCACTCGATGCCAACGTATCCATCATCATCATTACCAATCCATCAAGTGCTGCTACAGAGACATGAAGACACAGCAAGACAGGTGCACAACTAAATCAGCAGAATGACATTTCTTCTACGGCAGATACGGAGGATCGTGGATGTGGCCAGGAGATCGGTTGCAGGGACTTAGTATCTGAGCTCAGTATCAAACCAACTAAAAGATTATTTAGCTGATGAATTGTGGTTATGGCTTATTCTGAAGAAAATCGTCATCGCTGAAAGTAAGAACAAAACCTGAACGCGTGAAATCAAAGTAACAAAATAAAGTTCCAATTTCATATGGTTTGGTGGCTAAAAATAATTTTAGCATATTTTCTCACATGCAACAAAAATAAAATGACAATTGTATGGAGCCCTTTTTGCAATGGCCATCATGGTGTCTGAGAAACTTGATCTTGGACTAAGTTTAAATGGATTAAACAAGATAGAGATCTTGAATTTATTTCCTAAAATTATTATATAGGTTGTGACTTCTTATGAAAGAAATATTTGTAAAGACACATGCTAATGTTAGCATGATTTTCTCCTAACTTCATGTATAAGTTATAACTTCCTAACTTTTTGGGCAAGTAATATCTCCTAACTTGTTGGGCAAGTTATAACTTCCTTACTTGGGAAAGATGTTACTCAAGATATTTTGTAATATCTAACTACCTATGAGACCCTATAAAAAGGCTTCAAGGGTCTTGGAAGAGCATTTGTAAAGAAGACATTGTGAAAGATTGCTTGTAAGATGACTTGTTAAAGACAACATTTTAGCCTCTTTGTTATAGTCTTGTGAGTTATGTTTATTTTTTATTTTATTTAAATTGTTTAGCTAGTGGTTTAGATAGTATCATGCTTGGCAAATAATTTTGGGATTTTTAGATTGCTTTTATTGTTCTTGTTGCATGATAGAAAATTTCTATTAAAATTTTGCCATATAAGAGCTTGTGTTTGAAAGCCTTAAGAGCATTTTAGTAGTGAATTTTATTATTGTGCAATGTATAAGAACTGCTATTGAGATTGTTGTAAGAGAGCCTCTGCATATAGTCAAGACGTTGAATGATTCAATAGTCAAGAGAGTTCAAAAAATATTTGGTATTTTGATAGGACTAGAATAGCTTCTTTTATCTTTAAAGTGAATCTTCATGGTATTTCAATCATAAATTTTTAAGTCTTTTGAAGGTTCTGTTGAATGAAATTGTTGACATCCATTATCTAGCCAAAATAGAGTCTGGTACGTGATAGTTTGTACAACAAATTGTTTTTGGTAGCATAGTAGGATTGTTTTGAAGAAATTGCTTATTTGAGCCTTGTAAGTTTGAAAAATTCATAGTTATTGAATTTTGGATAGCTTTATTGCAAAGTATTTACTCATATCATTTTACCTTGTTTAAACATTTGAGATCTTTACACAAATCTGCTTTCTTTTTCTCTTCTTTCTATTTCCATTGAATCTTGCTCTATTTCTAGTTTTCATGTGGAACTATCTATTTCTATGGAGAAAATTAGAAGTAGATTAATAGAGTTGTGCTCAAATGTTTTTGCAAAACTTTATTTTTTACAAGTAGGTATTATAAGGACCACATAGACTAGGAAATTGAAAAAAATAGGAACTCTCAACAACTCACAGTACTTTGCAAAGTTGGCTGAATCTCTTTAAGATAAGTCATTTATAGTTTTACACACAACCCAATCATTTCATTTTTCACAACAACACACACACATACTCACATTAACTACTGAGTCTATTTGGAGGTATTTGGGCCTTGGTGTTGCTAGAGACCAGTAAGCACCTAAATCCTGTTCGAGGACCCTCGTTGGCAGTCATGTCCCAAACGGTTGCCAACATTTAGATTCTTATTTTACTTCACACCTCAAGTATTATTTGATAATACTATTAACTTCTTTCCTCTTTAGAGTTCTTTTCTCTTCTACTCCTCCATTATATGAAATGAGCTTTAAGTGATGCTACGATTTGAGTTCCCTAGGCTAGGGCATGAAGCTCTTAATATGCTTCCCTAGTAAGGATCTCTTTCACATAATTATATCATATAACATTTTTAGTTGGAAGTGCTCTTGATATAGTGTGCTTATTTCCCTTTCTTATTATGTGTGGGATAATTCACAATATTTTTTTTGTGTTGAATGATCTTTCTCCATTGTTTATCATTTTTAAAATTAGAACTATTAATATTTACTATACAATGAGGCATATGGTATTTTTTGTAAATAAAATAATACTTAATTTTAATTATTTTATCATTTTTTGATGAGTTAGGATTTTCCAAGTCTATTTTTAAGATCCTTATGAACTAGTATTTTAAGATTAAGTAGAAATCTAGTTTTAAAATTTGGATAAGATTCTCCATCATGTCCCATTATCATTTCAATAATTGATTTGGTTTTAACTAATTTTATCTTTCATATCTTCATTTAACATTAGACATGTGGTACCAAGTTTTTATTTTTGAAAAAGAAAATGACTAGTAGGTAGATTCTTGGATTTTTTCTTTTCATATTTAGATCAATGATTCCTTTTGCAATTTCAAACTACTATGACTTATTTCTTGATGTACAACTCATTTTTTAAATTCTATGATATTTTAATTTTTAGGATTAAGAAAAATAAAAACAATTGATGTTTAAAAGTATATTGAAATTGTAATATAGCCACCGTGAATGTTGTAATAACCATGGTATTAAGTATTTAAGTTATACTTAAATAGTTCAACATAAAATAGAGATGGAAGTCAATATACAACATTCCTCTAATTCTATTGTATTGTATGAATGAACTAGAATCAACACACATATAGGTTACGAGGAATAATCATGTTACCAGAATGAATAAACATGACAAGTGATTAAAATTAACTAAGATACATAAACAAAAAAATTACTTATAACAAGTTTTAACTAATAAGTTGTATAATACACCAACATCATGGTAGTGTTGTACACTATAATGGTGTATATAAATGTTCAGAGTGTTATATAATATAGAACTTAATCAACATATTATGCTTGCTAGAACACATCAAATCTTTAACATCATCCTCATGCTTAACATGGAAAAAAATGATGTAATTTAATTTCTAAATACAAATCCATGACTTTTATAGATTAACTAATAAAATTTTACTTTATTACTATTCTTCCTAAAATTACAAAAATTAGAGATTTGTATTCATAGTTAACAATTATGAAGTAATGCTATTTGTGGAATTTTCTTTATATAATGAATTTCATAATGAGAACTGTATGACTAAAGTATCTATATTTCTAATTAGTAAAGCAATAAATTATAAATTATAACATGACTGTGAGCATACTTTATTTTCCAAACCATGTTCTAAATTATTTTGATCAATAAATGTCTCCTAGAATGCAAAGGAAAATGACTAGAGACATTAAGGATAATTGTCTCCTTCAAAATATATTATAACATAATAAATAATTGAACCACAGAAAAGAAATATATACATGCCATGATAAATAAAAATAAAAACATCACTGTCAAAGGAAGGTATTAACAATATACATTTACAAACAAGAAAATGTTTATAAGACTAAACCATCAAGCAAGATAAGCATTTATATTTGCACTTAAAAGACTATCATATACATTGGAAGAGGATTCATCCCATGACTTTGGGTTGGTATCCTTCATTATGGACTCCATAGGAACTAGTTGTTTCTTAGGCTATAATGCTAGAGTATTAGTAGTAGGATCCAATGATACTAGAATAGAAGACTTTTTAAGGATCATGTCCCTTATTTCATTGTATGCAACTAGAAGCTATGATAGATACATGGTGGAGATAGATGATAATTCACAACCCTACTTAATAAACGTTTGTACCAATTACTTATGATGGTTTGTGACTTTCACCAACTACTCTTGAAAACTAATCATCATGTTATTTAATGTTTCTTTCTCCATACTAAATATGTCAATCAATGGATTCTTTTACTTTATTAGTTTTTTGGCTCTTTTCTACACCATGTTTAGCTCTTCATGGAGCTTAGAATTCTTATACTACAAAGTTTTTCTTATTACCCTGTAACTCCATCATTGTCAACTCCTATACTATATTTTCTAATTTAAGGTTAAAGCTCATGACGTTTATTTTTGTTTTAGTGCTACTAATTCTTATGATTTCTTCTCTTCAAGTAAGAAAGCACCTTCTTCCTCCTTTTCAAAATTTGAAAAAGCATTGGTATATTTTATTGAAATTTTGGTTATGTAAAAACCTTAGAAAATGGAGAGAATTGGAAAATGTTATTGCAAGTTTTTGTAGGACTAAGAAAGATGTATGATGAGATAAAGCCTAGAACTTTAGTGGAAAATTAGAGTACTAAAAGATTTAAAATGTATATAAAGACTTAGAAGGATTTACAAAGATGAAAGATGTCTAGAAGTCCAAAGAAGATCATCTAGTTTCTACCAAGAAATATCATTCTATAGTAGGATGTCCTAATTGGAATGCTTAGTTTCAAACTAGACATCCTAGAAAAATAATAGATGTCCCAAGTGTTTTTGAGATGTCTTAGTTAATATGTCTCATGTGAGACATCCCAATTCCATTGAGATGTCCCACCTACAAGTTTCAATTTCTTAGAAGAATGTCTTAAGCTCATGCGAGATGTCCCAATTGGTCATTGTACCAATTTCAATGATCATGTGATAATGACAAAGGCTGTAAATGTAGATTATATCTTGATGAAAAATGTAAGCACTATTAATGTGAATTAACCATCAACATATACATATTGAAAATTATTTTTATACTTCAATTATTATCTTTTATTATGTAGTATAATTGTTAAGAGCCTCAAAGCAAGGAATCTATAATTATAGTTACATTTTCTCCTTGATCTTTCTCTTCTTTCTTTGTAAGCCCTATGGGATTGATGTGCTTTCTGTAAGAAGACATCTTTTGAGCTTGTTGGGACCTTATGGGGTTGGGTGTGTTTCTATGTAAAAACACCCCTTGTGGAGGTCAAAATTTATAAAGGTTGTGGTACCCTTGAGAACACATTTTTAAAGAAACAATGTCTAGAGGTATGCAAAGATTCTACCCTTTGAGTGTGGAAGTACCCAAATTAGGGAACCACGTATATTTGAGTGTAGTTTTAGTTTTAATTAGTGGACTTATTTAATCCCCCTTCTAAGTTCTAAATCTTCAAGTAGTATCAAAGCTTGATACTCTTGATTTTTAGCATAACAACTTAGGAGTGAACCATGAAGGGAGCTTATTTCATCAAGCTACTAGTGATAGATGGGCTAAAATTCATATACTAGAAAGCTAGAATGTAAGGATTCATTGAATTCATTTTGGGGAGATTCACTCAACCCGTCTACAAAAAATTTAAGACAAGAGTAAGCTATCTAATGCTTTTGATTATGATACCTCCTCTATGGAATGCTGGATATGTAGTGGAAGAGGCTATATGGCCTCAGAAAGCCCTTGTACTTGCAAGATATGAGAAGATGAGTCTAGTGAAGAACTAAGAATAACGAACATCTATACAAGGTAGAATGATGAAGAATATACTAGTTATACAATTGAAGATTCAGATTATCTATGCTTAGCCTTGGAAAATTAAGAACCCATCAATGAATTAATATCTTATGTTGAAGCTAAACAAGGTGAGATTACTTTGAAAGAAAGGTATGAGCTACTTTGTAATGAGGTAATATTCTGTCAAAATTTATGCTTCAAATCCAAAGAGACTTTACATGATAAGAAAATAAAAATAGCATAACTTAATTCTAATTGTTCATATTTTAAGAAAGAAAACTCAGACTTAATGGCTGAGGTTTAAAAGCTAATGAGTGTTGTTGAGCAGACTAACAAGGAATTATCATATGTTAAACTTAACTATGAAAGATACATTCAAATAAGGATATAAATCAAAATAAAAGCTATATTCACATCAAAGCATCATTAGGTTTTGTGAATTTAAAGAAATACTCTTCAAGGTTTGATCATTCAGCTAAATTTAAGAAAATGGTTTATTTTTATTGTGGAAAAATTGAACAAATTCAGTCTTTCTATTATTAATGGTAAAAATACTATACTTAGTCTTTTCTAAAACAGTCTAGAAAAGATGTGTTACAGGAAAAGAAAGCATGGAGGAAAAAAGATAAGAGTTCTAAAAAAGGGATGATTGCACAAGTTGCACTCTCTTTTGTAAAAAGGATCACTTGATGTATTGACAATGAATATTCAAGACACATGATAGGAGAAAAATCTTAATTTATACATTTCTCAAAACTATAGAATTTTCACCTTCAAATACAACATGGAAGCTCAAATTAAAGGTATTGGTTCAATTGGAGGTAAGGATCAGCCTATTGTTAAACAAGTATTTTTTATTAAAGTTCTTAAACATAATATTCTTAGTGTTAGTCAATTTTGTGATTCAAATTTTGATGTTACCTTCTCTAACGATACCTGTAAACTAAGAGATTTACTATCTAGAATAGTTATTATTAAGGAAAACATTAAAGCAAATGTTTATACTACAATTTTTGTAGATAACCCTAACCTTGAATCCAAGTGCTTGATTAGCAATATAGATGATGTTCACATGTGGCATAAGAAACTAGGTGACATCAAAAAAGACATTCTTCAAATCATTGTCTCAAAAGATATGGTTAGTGGCTTGCCCAATCTCAAGAATTTTTTCTTGAATACTTTTGAAGCTAGTCAGAAAGGAAAGCAAACAAGGATAAGATTTGGCAAGATATATTGCATCTCCACCTCTATTCCTTTAGAATTTATTCACATGGACTTGGTTGGTTCTTCTTAAACTCTTGTTTTACGAAAGGAAACGTATTATTTAACTATTATTGATGATTTCTTTTGTTTCACTTGGATTTCGTTTTATATCATAAAGATGAAGCATTTAATCATTTGATGAAAGTTTGTAATTAGATATAGAATGAAAAGGGATATGGTATCAAAGTCATCAGAAGTGACATGGGAGAGATTCAAAAATGTGAAATTTAAATAATATTATTAAATGAATGGGATTCTACATCAATTTTTAGCTCCCAGGACTCATTAGAATGATATTGTAGAAAGAAAAAAATAGGATTCTAAATGAAATGGGGAAAAAACCTTGAATAATAAAAATATTTCTGATCACTTTTGGTTGAATCAATCAACATAGCATGCTATATCTTTACCATAGTTTTGGTAGGAATATTTACTTCTAAAACTCCGTATGAATTATGGACTAGTATAAAGTCATTAGTTGGTCATTTTCATGTTTTTGGTTCAAAATGCTATATTTCAAATGAAAAAGATGCTTTCAAAAAATTTGATTCCAAAGTTGATGAGGGAATATTTCTAGGATATTCAATTATTAGTAGGGATTACAGAGTGTTCAACAAAAGAAACAACATAGTGGAGGAAACTAGAAATGTTAAAATAGATGATAGTGATGGTTCAACTCTACATTTAGATGATGAAGAAGTTCCTATCCAAAAGATATCTAGAACTTTCCCCATGAAAACTAATAAAGATTCTAAAATAGAAAGTAAGCATAAGGATACTTATCCAACACAACTCAAAATGTCTAGAATCCATAGATCATACTCTCTTAATGATGTTATTGGACAACTAAAAGATGGAATCCAAACTAGGAGTAAAACAAGAGAAATATGTGCATATTTTTATTATCTTTCACAACTTGAGCCCAAAAATTTTAGAGAGAAAGAAATGGAGGAAGGATGGATTTACCCATGCAAGAAGAAGTAAATCAATTCATTAGAAATGATGTGTGGGAATTAACTCCTAAACCCATTTACAATCATATTATTGGAACAAAATGAGTATTTAGGAACAAGATAGATGAAAATGAGAATATTATCAAGATTAAAAATAAATTGGTTGCCAAAGGATGTAATTAGTAAGAGGAAATTGATTTTGATGAAAGTGTTGCTTTTGTAGCTAGACTTAAGTCAATTAGAATTCTTTAGCCTATACAAGTTTTAAAGGGATCATGTTGTATCAAATGGATGTAAAGAATTCCTTTTTGAATGAAACTATTCAAGAGGAAGTATCTGTTGAGAAACTTGAAGGATTTGTGGATCCTATTCATCCAAATAATGTTTTCAAATAGAAAAAGGCTCTCTATGGGTTCAAAAAAGCTCATAGAGTTTGGGATGATAGGATCTCAAAACATCTCATATCTAATGATTTCAAAAGAGGTAGGGTTGATGTTACTTTGTTTCTTAAATGAGAATGTAAATATTTACTCATTGTGTAGATCTATGTTAATGATATTATATTTAGAGCTACTAATGAGATTATATGCAAGAAGTTTTTTAGATATTATGCAAATAGAATTGGAAATGAGCATGATGGGAGAACTCAACAACTTCATTAGATTTCAAATTAACAAAACTAAAGGTGGGATCTTCATCTATCAAACTAAGTACATCAAAGATCTATTATAAAGATTCAACTTGGATGATGTAAAAGCAAGGACAGTACCTATGGTTGCACACTTCAAGATTAACAAAGATGAATAAGAAAAATCTGTTGATCTCAATCTCTTTAGAGGTATGATTAGTATCTTACTATGCTTAATTGCTAGTAGGCCTAATATAGCTTTAAGTATTGGAATATGTGCTAGGTATCAAGATAATCCCAAAGAATTTTATTTAAACATTGTTAAATAAATTTTTCATTATTTAAAAGATACTAATAACTAGAAACTTTGATATTTAAAGGACTCTACAATTGATTTTATTAGGTATTGTGATGCAAATTAGGTAGGTTATATAGATGATTGCCAAAGCATAAGTGAAAATTACCTCTTTCTAAGAAAGTCTCATCTCTTGGGAAAATAAGAAGTGAAACTCTACAACACTTTCTATGTTAGAAGAAAAATATATTTCAACTAGGAGCTACTGTGCATAAATTTTATGGATGAAAGAAACTCTAAAGGATCTAGAAATCAAATTAGATCACACAACCATTTTTTGTGATAACAATAGTACTATCAACATGATCAAAAATCCTATTCAACATTCTCATACTAAGAATATTGAAATTCGGTATCATTTCATATGAGAACATACTCAACATGAACATATAATGTTAGAATATATTAGGATAGATGGTTAGCTTGTTGATGGCTTCATCAAGCCCCTCGATGAACTATGACTTACTGCTTTGTGTAAAGATATGGGGATAGGAACCTATCATATTAGGTAAGAAGTTTTTCTTTTTTAAATATTATCAAAAATAAAAAAAATAAAAAATAGAAGCTCATATTTAGGGGGTGTTACTTGAGAAAACTTCTTTTTGAATATGCCTAAAAAGTGGGAGTATGATATTGTGTTGTGTTTCTATAGGCTTATCATATGCTGTTATTATGCTACCCATTTTCTCAAGTTTTGGACATAACCAAAAAGGAAAAGATTATTGACCTTTTGGTATGTCAAAACATTAAAAAATGGAAAGAATTGGAAAATGTGCTTGTGAGTTTTTACAGGAGTAAGGAAGACATATGATGAGAAAAAGCATAGGACTTTAGTAGATAATTGAAGTACTAAAAGATCACCTAGTGTTTGCCAAGACATCTCATTCTATAGTAGGATGTTCTAGTTGTAAAGCTTAGTTTTAGCCTAGATGTTCCAAAAAAAAATAGCAAAAGTCCCAAGTGTTGCTGAGACATCCTAGTTAAGATGTCCCACTTGCAACTTCTAGTTTCTCTAGCTCATTCAAGATGTTTCAACTAACCATTTTCTAGCCTTTTATGAATTTCAATGGTCATTTGGCAATGAAAAATACTATAAAAGTAGATTATATCTTGATAAAAAATGCAAGCACTATTGATATGAATTGATCATCATTGTATACATGAAATTTTTTTTGTACTTTAGTTCTTATCTTTTGTTTTGTAGTATAATTGTTGAGAGCCTCAAAGTAGGGAATCTATAATTATAGTTACATTCTCTTGTTGATCTTTCTCTCATTTCTTCTTAAGCCCTGCAAGATTGATGTCCTTCCTACAAGAAGATATCTTTTGAGCTTGTTAGAACCTTGCAGGATTGGGTGTGTCTTTATGTGAAAACATACCTTGCAAAGCTAAAACTTTGTAAAGGTTGTGGTACCCTTGACACCACATTTTTGAAGAAATAAATCTAGAGGTGTGCAAGGATTCTACCCTCCAAGTGTGGAAGTACCCAAGTTAGGAAACCACATACATATGTGTGCATTTTTGGTTTAAATTTATGGAACTTATTTAACCCCCCTTCTAAGTTCTTAATTTTTATGTTTATCTTTATCTTTATAGGTAGATATTAAATCTTTATTTAATGTCTCATTTTGTACTAGAGTGACTTTAAAGCTTTCTTTATTGCATCTCAACATCTCACTATAGACTCTTGATCTAAAATAGTACCCCATTGTTATATAATTCATAATCATTAAATTATATAATAAGTTATTACTCACCATGAGAAGATGAAACTTTGATAGTTTTTTGAGGTATTTATTAACCATACCTTTGATCATTGCTGGAAAGTCACCATTATTAATTTCAACAAAATACTTTCATGCAACTTGATTATACAATGTTTCTTCTATGAGGTTATTTTCCACCATTTTTTTGAAAAAGTAAATTGTGACTTCCATATGAATAACTTTAATCTCAAAGCTACTATGTTACATAACTACTCTCATTGTAGTTGGGGTTAGGCAATTAGAGTTAAGTTTATTCCACACCTTAGGTAGACTTTAATGGATTGATTCAAGGAGGATAGCTCCATGATAGTCTGTTCCTTTTTCAAAAGGCATCAAAAATAATCTTTTCCTCTGTTCTCTAACCATCACAATGATTTGAAGACTTTTAAAAATGTAGGAAATAGATAACCATAGGAGAAATATGATGTATAAGAACAATTCTAGCTATGTATCCATCCCTTCATTTCTAGCTTTAACAATGAAATTTAGTTTATTTGGCTTCCTTACTTCACTATAACATAAATGTTGATGATTGTTTGGGACTGCCAACATTTGTAGGAGGAGGGGGGGGAGCGGGGTTTGTGTGGGGGGTGGGGGGCAGGGCGGGGTGGGGGGTGTGTAGGGGAGTGGTTGTCTCTGGGTCTTATAACCTTTGGATGTCATTGGATTGAAGGTGTTCTTCAAATAGGGTTTAGGTGCTTGTTGGTCTTTGGCAATATCAAAGTCCAAATACCTCAAAATAAAGTTAGTAGTTATGAAATGTACTAGACATGAGTATGTGTTTGTTGTTGTGAATGTTAAGATGGTTGGGTTATGTATTAAACTGTAATTGGCTATCATAAAAGAGATTCAACTAACTTTGTCAAATACTGTGAGTTGTTGAAGATTCCTATTTTATTCAATCACTTAGTCTGTGTAGTCCCTATAGTACACTACTTGTAACAAATAAAATTTTACAAAAACATTTGAGCACAATTTTTTCAATCTATTCCTAATTTCCCCCAAAGAGAAAATTCCACTAGAAAACTAGAAATAGAGAAAGATTTAATGGAATTATAAAGAGAAAGAAAAGAAAGAAAATTTGCATGAAATCTCAAATATTTAAGCAAGATAAATTAACATTAGGAAACACTTCACATTAAAGCTATTCCAATTCAATCTAACTACAAATTGACCAAACCTTTTGAACTTAACAAGCAATTTCATAAAGACAATCTTATTATACTACCAAAAATTGTTGCATAAATGACAAAGTACAAGTTTCTATTTTGGCTAGTTAATAGTTGTCAAAGATTTCATTCAATAGAACTTTCAAAAAATTTGAAAATTTTAGGATTGAAATACCAAGGCAATACACTTTAAAACAATGAAGCTATTTCAGTCATCTCAAAATATCAACGACTTTTCTACATTATCTATGCTTAAAGTAGGCAATTTTGTTAAGAAATTACTATTAAATTTCTCTTGAGGCTTTTCAACAACATAATCTCTTCTATGGAAAATCTTAATAGGAGTCTAATATTTCAAAAAAACAAAGCTATAATGACAACCTAGGACAAATCCCAAAATTAAATGCCAAGTACAATACTATCTAAACTATTAGTTAAGTAACTAAAAAAATGGAAAGAAATTAACTCATAGGATTTAAACAAAGCAGCTGAATTGATGTCTTTATTAAGCCATCTTACAATAATTCTTCAAATGTCTTTTTTCCAAATCTTCCTTCTCTCAAATTCTACCTTTGAAGGTTCTTTTATAGTGACCTTAAGGTAGTTACAATAATCATTAGGAGTAAAGTATTACAAATATCTTATGAATATAAATTTATAACCACCTTGGGAGTTATAACCTTTATGGGGATTATGAAAAATTTGAGTTATGTTTGTCAAGTGTTTCCTTGGTAACAAATATCATAAAACCTACCATAGGAAGTTACAAGAATTAGAGAAATACATGCCACAATTGGCAAGTGTCCTTTCAAATAATAATATTTACGAAATTTAGTTAGGTTTTTATACAAGCTTCATGTGAAAATTTTATTTGAACAAATAAAGCTCTATAGATTCACCCCTTTAAATTGTAACCTTGCCACATGTGCATGTATTATCTTTCCAAACTTATGTTATCTCTTATGGCCATCATAATATATGTGATGTTTTTAATAATGCTTCATCATACCTTTGAGCTTAAAATACAAAACACAATTTTTTTGGTGTAGTTAAGGCATAATGATTTGTTGTCGTTGTATTGCTGCTACCTTGTTACCTTCACCACCATGTTCCCCATTGCCTTGCTACCTTCATTGCTACATTGCCCATTGGCATTGAACTAGTGTAAGAGTGGTGTCATTATGATGGGTAGGCACATGTTAGATTCATAGCCCCCACCAACACCCCTGGTGCACTGCTGTGTGTTTTGGTAATTATGAATTTGTTTGGAATTTTTTTGAGCTCTACCTGTTGGCTCATCTTTTTCCTATAACTATCGATGCTTCTAGCTACATCGCTATTGGAGGAAACTGCATCTCTAGCCATCATGATCTTCATGTTGACACTGCCTTAGCCATTACTGTCAGCATTGGAATTTGAACTACCCAGTTTGCTTACTTGGTTGCTTATTTTAGGGTTTGTAATTAGCCCTCTATGGCTAGATTGAACTACCATTGAACACTAAATCAACTTTCTATGTTTTCTAGCTTACCTTGTCCATACTGTGAACCTTGCTGCATGTTAGGCTTATCTCTTTTTTTTTTGTTTTTTTTTTGAAAATTGTAGTTGCCACCGTTAAATTTCTAGATGTAGGTAAGCTAGAAATTTGTTAGTTTTGGTGGTTGTGCATGGAATGATCATGATGCAGTGTTACTCATAAAAATCCATTGTTTTTTTCCTTGGGAAAATGCCATTTCTCAAGGAGCAAAAATCTTCTTGATGATAGAATGGTTGAAATGATTAGCTATGTTAATTGTTTATGCTCTTGTTGGAGCAAGGATTTTGATTGATAATGCTAACTCCCAATCTATTTTTGTTCTAGTAACTTTGGATATGATTTCATAAATCATTTGCAAACCTTTACTATTCCTTGGTTTCAATTATCTTTTTCACTTTCCAAAGCATAAATCAAATAGTTAATCACATAGGATTTCCCTTGATAACATTATAGTGCATTTCTCAATTGTAAACTTGTCAAATTGTTGATATCTTAGCCATGATGTTTTATCAAAATGCTTATTCCAAGTTGATTGTTTCCACTAGAATCTTTAAACATAAGGACTTGTAATAGGCTTATGCTAAATTTAATGTTAAGCACAAAGAAATTTTGATTGCTTGTGTATCCACTTTAACTCAACAATCCAAAGATACTAAGAATTGAGAAATAATTCATCTCATACTCCCAATTATAACTCCATATTAATATAACAACCAAAAGAGCAACACTAAATAGATCATTTTTCCACAACTTAGATAGGCAATGTTACGTATGGTCTTCAAATGCATAGCTTTTTATTCTTATATATCATTTTGTAATATCTATTGATTTCATATTCCTACTTCATAAAATGGCCAAAATGTGCTAACATTTCCTTCTCCCACCTAAAACTCCTTGGAAATCCATAGTGTTTAAAATAACTCATTAACTAAATCATCATCCAAACAAGACTTTATTCAATATTTTCACAAAAATATAAAAATTGTTTGAGGAAAGCTTTTACCAAACTTAAGGTTTGATGAAATAAGAACCTCATTCCTAATAAAACTTGGGAAACTATACAAACTCAATATCATGTAAACTATTCTATGGGGGGAAAGAGTATAGTTAGAGTAACTCTTTTAGGGATTCTCATATTAAGAGTTCTTTTATATGTAATTTTAGTTGTGATGAATGCCTTTCTTTTCTCTTCTTGACTAGTTGAAGCCTCAACTTGATCTTCACCTTTGTCTTCAATACATGTCTTTGATTCTTTTTCATCCAACTCTTCTGCTACTAAGTTTTGAGGTTCTTTCCAATAAGTGTCTTGAGACATGAAAGCCTTTTCCCAAGAATCATCTTTACTAGACTCTCCTTGATATTTAGCTTAAGTGGTACATTCATTAAAGCTTTCCCAAACATTGGAATGTATATAAAGCCACCAATGAGAAATCTAAACTCATCTGAAAGCCAAAGTAAGAAAGGGCTTTCACTAGATACTCCATAGGTATTTACTTTACAATAAGCTCTCAATACATGTTCTAGACAAGATTCCATAAAATATGGGATAAAAGGCCTTCTTATTGTCCTCTCTCTAGGTACCATCTTTCTTCTTCACACTCAAATACTTCACTTGCGTTTTTCACTTAAGCCTTGAAAAATGATGCATTTCCAAGAAACCCACATCTCTTTATATAGTGTAAGATACATTTGAACTTTCCACCAATTGTACTAACCAACTTTGCCACTTAGCCAAAACTTATTTATTTTCCATCATCATATGGTTGGCTATTTTAAATTCCACTATTTGGTTGTTGAAATTAATTCACCACTAAATAGTTATCTAACAATCACTCCTAGTTACAAGTAATGATTACTTAAAATAATGTAAATTTAATTTTTAAACTAACACTTTGAATTAAATATATTTTAAGTAGCACTCTAATGTATACATTTTTAAAAAATATTATATAGACTTATCAAATCATACATATAGGATATATATATGTTATTGTTAAATATTATAGAAGTCTATATATATTATTTATAATATATGCTACTACTAAGCATATACATATTTAAAGTTTATACATAAAGGTTTACTAGTTGCTACTTCATCTACTAAGTATTATTATAGTTATATACATACATATACTACTATACTATATACATATATTTATTGGTGTATATATATAGGTTTAAGCTGTAGGTAGTTTTCCAAAATAAAATTTTATATTCAAAACATTATATAGAAATTGTAACTCTATCCCATTTAGCATTGATAATTTGCAAGTGTCTTTTGATAATTGCTTCTTGATCTAAAATGGGCTAGTCCACTATCAAACATTTATTTGGTTTCTTCATATTCCATAATAATACTAAATCATTGAAATAAAAAGTTATATTCAAATCCTTTTTATAGAACCACCTTTTGACTTGTGAAGTATTCTTTAATAAATTATCTTTAGCTTTGTCCATTTTGGTTTCTCTTTTGATGAGCAAGGTCATGAAACTTCTATCTTTATTGATATTCTCACTATACTTTTGCAAAAATTTGAGGCCAAACCTATAATATTATTCATAATTCTTGTAGGAAAATCATAGACCAAGTTATAAGCTAATGTTTTAATAGCCTTCTTAAATCTAATATGATTAGTCCATAGTGAAGATTGTAGATAATCAATCTAGTTTCTTGGATTATCATCCATTGACTTCTTAATGTAGGAAAGAAGATTTTTATTTGTAGAATCAAATAAGACATTTCCTTGAAAATAACAGTTTGAAGAAGAAAATAGAAAGATGTATTTTTTCAATGCCCATGTTATAAACTCTTTAGATTGAAAAGTAGGTCCATTATTAAATACCAACACTTTAGGTAAATCAAAACAACTTAAAATCTAATCTTCCAAGAACTTAATCACATTTGATGTTGAACTTTTTCTTAGAGCCTTTGCCTTAAATCATTTGGTAAAATAATTAGTAGCTTTGAGAATAAACTTATGTCTTACTCTCGAAGGAGTAATTGTACCAATAAAATCTAAGCCCCATTGTTGAAATGGTTTATCTTCAACCAGTTTTAAAGAAGCTCTATCATTTTTGATTTTTGATCCACGAATTTGAAATTTGTAACATATTTTAATTTTTCAACTAATATCATGATACCTATTGGCCCAATAAAAACCATGGCAAAGTATATGTTGCATAGTAGACTTAAGAGATTCATAAAAAAAATTGGAATGATCATGGAATTGTTTTAAAATAGGACTAATTTGATCATTATGAACACATTCTAAAAAAAGCCCTCTAAAATCCTCTCTATATAAAAGTCTTTAACAATAAATATATTTTCTCTCTTGAAGAAAGCTCTCCTTTTACTTATAGTTAGATTATTGGGAACCCTTCATGTATGAAGGAATTCTAGAATCTCATCATACCAATTTCCTTCATGAGTTTTTAGTGTACATACTTCATCTTCTTTAGCCATTAACCTAGCTAATCCAATTCCTTTAATAGATTTTCATATTTCCAATGAAAATCTAAAAATTTGAAGCTTTATGAGTGACTTCCCTATCTTCAATTCAATTTCATTTTGGACTAAAAATTGTTTGACTATAGGCTTAATTAGCATAATATGAACTAATGAGCTTTTCAAATAATACTTGAAATTTTGAAGTTCCTTAATAATTGTGAATTCTTCTTTCTCTAAGTCTAAATAATTAAGCTCTAAATCTTTCAATTGATATCCAAAAAATCCAATCAATTCCTCTTAACCTTCATCTTTTTGAGTTAAAGTGATAGAAACTGAATCATTTGAAGTAAAAGAATATAAAAAAAAAGTCTTCTTTCAATTTTGGTTTTACAAAGTAAGGAGCTTCTTGAATGGCTTTTTTAATTTTAGATAAATTTTTCTATAATTTTGGTTCTTTCTCTACTAGGACATCTTTTTTTAGCATATGCAACAAAGGTCTAGTAATTTCATTAAATCCAAGGATAAATTTCTTAATGAAATTTATCTTTCCAAAGAAAGATCTAAGAGACTTTTTACTTTTAGGATGCTTGATATTTTGTACTACTTAAATTCAAGAGTTATCTATGGCAATTCCTTCTTGATAGATTACATGGCCTAGTAAACTTCCAAATTTAACCCCAAAGATACATTTCTTAGTATTTAATGCAATATCATATTCACAACATCTATCAAAAACTTGTTGAAGATGACCAATATGATCTTCCTTTCTTTTTGAAAAGGTGGTAATATCATCCCAAAAAACCACAAAAAACTCACTTGTTGAACCTTTAAAGGCTAAATCCATTGCCCTTTGAAAATTAGTTGCAACATTTGATAATCCAAATGGCACTCTTTGATAAGAAAAAGTTCCCCACCTAGTGATAAATGTTGTTTTATATCTATCACTCTTGTCTACCATGATTTTCTTATAACCTAAAAAACCATCTAGAAAAGAATATACTTGACAAATTGATACTTTGATCAACATTTCATCAATTTTAGGAAGTGGGCATTTATCTTTCTCTAAAGCTTCATTCAAATTTCTGAAATCCACACAAATCCTAATATCACCATTCTTTTTTCTTACTAGAACAAGGTTAACAAGCCATGTTGAATATCAAACCAAATATATGATTTGGGCTTGCAATAACTTCTTAATCTCATCTTCCATAGTTGGCTCAAATAACTTCTTAATTTTCTTAATCTTACAATCTTCTATCAAAGGAATTTTGTGTCATGAAATCTAGTCTAAACATTTTAAGATCATCATAAGACCAATGAAAATTTTCCAAATTATTTTCTAGGAGTAATGATAAATTTTTCCTGAAAATTGAACCCTTTTCCTTTGTGATATTTAACAACTTTGTTACTTTAGTAGATCCAAAATTTAGTATTTCATAAACTTGATCATTTGGATTTTGTATATTTGTTTCAGTAAGGAAAGTTTTACCAAACTCATGTTCATAATAAATCACCTTTTTGGAAATTGAATTTGTCTTAAACCTTGACGTTGTTTCTAGATAGTTGATGTTATTTCTTGATTACTACACCTTCATAACTTTATATCTTTTTCACATCTAATGTTGAAGCTACTTTTGCTAAGTCATCTGCTATATAATTTTCTTTTCTACCTATGTGTTCTATTTTGTAGTGCTAAAATTGATCCAAAATTTTGTAGAAAAGTTGCTTATAGGGTTGCAAGAATGAGCATTTTACCACACAATTACGTTCAATCTATTCACAAACTAATCTTTAGTCTTCCTTAATGATGATTTCCTTGATTCCTTTTTCAATTGTTGTCTTAATTCAACTACACAAAGCTTCATATTTAGCCTTGTTTTTTGTACAAGAAAAACATACATGAATTACCTTGAATATTTTTTGGGAATCATCTTTTACTAATACTATTCCAACTCCTACTCCTTTTAAGTTAGAAGAACCATCAAAGTATAGTTCCCATTTGCTCTCATCTTGAGATTTTTCTTTTTCCAAGTTATCAACTTCTTGAAGTGTGTAGATTCTGGTTTCAAAAGTTCTTATTTCAACAACCTTATTCTTTCCATTTGAAGTAATGTTTTCACTTATCAAAGGTTCACTATATATGTATATTTGATTGGCTCTCCTTTCCAAGGTAGCCACATATGTGAATAATCTATTGATATGTAATCTGAAAATTTTTTACTCGAACTTCTACTTAACAAAAGAATATGTAAATTTGGTATATCTACCACTTGAATAGTTACTCTACTTTTGATACCTAGTTTACAAGTAATTTCTAATAGAACATTAGGTAGTTGATTCACAATATTTACTCTACTTTTGTCCACTTGAATGATTTTCTTATTTGATTTTTCAGGAATCAAGCAAAGTTTCTTGTATATAGATAATGACATGATAGTAGAGATAGCTCCAGAATTGATTAAATAATTCTAAAGATATTTGTCCTTTAACTTCATTTTCAAAAGAAAAGGAGGAGCTTCCTTATTAGGAGTACAGTCATAGGTAGTTTTTGTTTTCTTGTCATTGTTGGACACATAACTTAACTCTGACTCTTCAACTCTCTTTTCTCTATTGATCTCCTATCTATAGCAATTGATATATGCTAATATTTTCCCTAACATGTTTAAGATCTTCAATCAAATCATATTCTCCATCTCTATAAAAACTCGATTTCTTCATCCATTTATTAAAAGATTGATTTTGAGTACTTTGTTCTACTTGATCTTCTTTACTTCTATTTTTTTTCTCTTCCACTTGGATCAAAAACCTTCCTCTTAGTAGATGGATCAAAAATGATGTTTGGAGGTCTGGAAGTAGTTAATATTTCATTTTATCATAGATTATATTCATTTTCTTCATTTGTACACTCTTCATTTGATGATGTATCCTCTTCAGAACTTGACAGGGAAGAGGTATCACTAGATCCATTGTTAGAAGATTTACTTGCATAATGGGTGCTAGACAACTCATTTTATTATTCAATATCAAGGAATTTGGACATAACAACATCACTTTCATTCTCATATTTACTAACTTATTATCTTGATGCTTATTTTTTCTGTTTTTCTTTTCTTCCTTGATTTTAACCTTTGCCAAAGCTTTTTGTAGCTTCACTACCTTGATGGACAAGTCTTTCATTAACTATCCTTTTTTAGATTCTTTACTTTCTAAATCTTGCTCTATCTTAACATGAGATGTCCTTGGGAAAGCTTTAGGTTGAGCAAAATCTTGTAGAGGAATCATCATTTTCTCTTCTCTTTTTGAGTTTTGATAATCTCTTCACAATTCAAGTTTAACTATTTTTCTAATTGTATAGCTTCACTAAAGTAGTCATTCAAAGTTATAATTTTGTATTTCTTCTCAACTAGATTGAAATATTGGAATTCAAAACCTTAAGATAGGTATCTCTAAGAACTTTATTTGATTGTCTATATTGTCTTTGAAAGAGTTCACAAATTCGTTGAAACTTAATGGTGAAATCTATAATAGATTCCTTAACTCCTTGTTTAGCTTGTACCAACCCATAGTATAGTTTTTGTTGATCCAAATGATTACCAAATTGGGCCAAGAAAAGATTCTTCATACCATCACAACTTGTAATACTGTTTCTTAGTAAGTTTGAATACCAAATTTGAGCCATATTCTTTATATTTTCTACAAACAATCTACAACTTGATCTTGGTGTTGAACATGTGCATGAGCTAAAGCTAAATCGAACATGTGGATATATTCTTCGACTAAGATTTTCTAGGAATAAAAGGCTTAGGTAAATATTTGTAAACTAACTTAGAAATATCATTGTAGTTTTGAAATCCTAGTGGTGTAACTCTTTGCTAAGGATTTTCCATCCTATTAGAATTCCTTTTGATTGTTGAGCCTTCATGTTTCTTTGAATTTCTCTTATCGAGTAATAAAGCAGATAGAAGAGGTGATCTCTTTATCTTTCTAGTCTTTACTCCACTACTTGTTCCAAATTCAAAAACCTTCTTTAGATGAACAATTAGTCGTATAATCAAGAATTTCTTTCAACCTTTGAAATCTTCCAAACTATCAATCTTCTTGATCATGAACCAAAAATAATATCTAACTTGTTAAACCCTTCTAGAAACAAAGAAATGTTGGTGTGTTAGGACTATCAAGCTTATGAACTTAGAGGAAAAATGTTTAGCTCTCCTAGCACCAAAAAACCTATTAGTGACCATTTGGGATTGCCAATGTTGGAGGGGCCTTTGAATCTCGTGACCTTTGAAAGTCACGGGATTAAAGGTTTTTTTCAAATAAGGTTTGGATACTTGTTGGTCTTTGGTAACACCAAGGTCTAAATTTCTTGAAATAAACTCAGTAGTTATAAAATGTACTAGACATGAGTATGTGTTTACTATTGTAAATGTTGATATGGTTGGATTATGTACTAAACTATAATTAACTACCATAAAAGAGATTTGGCTAACTTTTTCAAATGTTATGAGTTGTTGAAGATTTCTATTTTATTTAATCACTTAGTCTATATAATCCCTATAGTATGCTACTTGAAACAAATAAAATTTTACAAAGAAATTTGAGTAGAATTCTACCAATCTACTCCTAATTTCCCCCACAAAGAAAATTCCATAAGAAAACTAGAAATAGAGCAAGATTCAATGGACTTTGAAAGGGAAAGAAAAGAAAGTAGATTTACATGAAATCTCAAATATTTAAGTAAGATAAATTGACACAAGGAGACACTTCACATTAAAGCTATTTTAATTCAATCTAACTATGAATTGACCAAACCCTCTAAAATTAACAAGAAAATTTATAAAGACAATCTCATTATACTACCAAAAATTGCTATGTAAATGACAAAGTACGAGTCTCTATTTTGACTAGTTAATAGTTGTCAAAGATTACATTCAACAGAATTTTCAAAAATTTGACAATTTTAGGATTGAAATACCAAGGCAATATACTTTAAAAAAATGAAGCTATTTTAGTCATCTCAAAATACCAAAGACTTTCCTTGATTATCTATGCTTAAAATAGGAAATTTTGTTAAGACATTACTATTAAATTTCTCTTGAGGCTTTTCAACAACATAATCTCTTCTATGGAAAATCTTAATAGGAGTCTAATATTGCACATAAATAGAGCTATAATGACAACCTAGGACAAATTCCAAAATTAAATGCTAAGCACAATACTATCTAAACCATTAGCTAAGTAACTAAAACAAAATGTGATGAAATGACTCATAAGATTTAAACAAAGCATTCAAATTGATGTCTTTATCAAGCCATCTTATAAGAATTCTTCAAATTTCTTTTTCCCAAATCTTCCTCCTCTTAAATTAAACCATTGAAGGTCCTTTTATACTAACCTTAAGGTACTTACAATAATCATGAGGAGTTAAAAATTTTACAAATATCTTAGGAATATAAATTTATAACCATCTTGGGAGTTATAACTTCCATTGAGGTTATGAGAAATGTGAGCTATGGTCGTCAAGTGTTTCCTTGGTAACAAATATCATAAAAGTTACCATAGGAAGTTACAAAAATTGGAGAAATACATGCCACAATTGGCAAGTGTTCCTTCAAATAGAAATATTTAGGAAATTTAGTTAGGTTTTTATACAACCTTCATGTGAAAATTTGATTTGAATAAATAAAGCTCTATAGATTCATCCCTTTAAATTGTAACCTTGCCACATGTGTGTGTATTACCTTTTCAAACTCATGTTATCTCTTATGGTCATCATACTATATGTAATGTTTTTAATAATGCTTCACCACATCTTTGAGCTTAAAATATGAAACACAATTTTTCTGATGTAGTTTAGGCACCAGGGTTTGTTGCTGCCATATTACTACTACCTTAGTACCTTCATCGTTGCATTGCTCATTTCCTTGCTACCTTCATTGCCATGTTTCTCATTGGCATGTAACTAATGTAGGTGTGGTGTTGTAGTGATGAGGAGAAACATGTTGGATTTGTAGCCTTGTCTAGCATCCCTGGTGCATTGCTGCATGTTTTGGTAATTGTGGATTTCTTTGGAAATGTTTTGAGCTCCACTTGTTGGCTCATATTTGTATTGTAACTACTGGTGCTTCTAGCTCCATTGCTGTTGGAGGAAATCACATCTCTATCCATCTTGGCCTTCACATTTGCACCACCTCTATTGTTACTGTTAGCATTGGAATTTGAACTACCCATTTTTCTTATCTGGTTGTTTCTTTTAGGGTTCGTAATTGGTCCTCTTTGGTTGGATTAAATCATCATTGAATGCTAAATCACCTTTCTATGTTTTTTGGCTTACCTTGGCCATACTACCAATGATGTCATAAGTTAGGGTTAGCTCTTTTCTTCCAAAAATGGTAGTTGTCATCATTAAATTTCTACATGTAGGTAAGTTAAAAATTTGTTGGTTTTGATGGTTGTGCAAGGAAAAGTCATGATGCAGTGTTACTAGTAAAAATCTATTGTGTTTTTCCTTGGGCAATTTTTTTTCTTAGGGAACAAAAATCCACTTGATGATATAATGGTTGAGATGATGAATTGCATTAAATCATAGTCACTACTTTCTTTAAATCATAGTCACTTTTCATCATGTAAAATTAAAATGCTAAATACATTTTTTAATTTAAAAAAAATCCTTAGGTCTTCATAAACTGAAATATAAATTAATCCTTATTATAGGTCCCCATAAAATTCTCCACTAGTGCATGATATTTCAACACTGTGAATTTAATAAATGATGTTAGATTAGAACTCTACAATTTTGCTTTGAAGAATTCACCCACAAACTTTGTTACCAAAGAAAATCAAAATGGTAAAACTAAATATTGACTCTAGGACCTAAATGGCTAATATGCTCTTCCTTTCATAATAGCAACTTAAAATTGCATGTTTTAATTACAATAGCTTCATAATGTGCTAACATTACAGAAAAAGCTTTATTTTCTTTATGGAGTCTTTTGCCATAGAGGTGGATTCTTTATGGTAAGTACTTTCACTATGAACTTTTAACAATGGTACCTATGGTGGTAATGGTGATAGTGTTTTAGAGAATTCTTATTTAGAATCTTCTAGAGTAAACATTCTTGCATCACACTTCCTCTTTGAGGACCCCCATGTGTATCCACTACCTCTACCCCTGTTTCTTCAAATACTTATGAAATCTCCAAAAATTATGGCCTTTTTAAAAATGTCTTAAATGGCTATGAATCAATATGCATAGTTTATTTTAGCTTTCACATAGTAATTTGGTTCAAATATAAATGGAATTTAAGAATTTAAAACAATATATTTTTCCCTAAAAAAACATTTCAAACTATGAAACAAATTAAACTATTTATTTTATGAAAAAACAAAGAAATTTAACAATGAAACATGATGAAGGCATTTACTAGTTATAAATTGAATTTAAAAGAAAGATATTGATTACAAGAATATCATAGAAATAAAGTTCTTTTCTTGTGATGAAAGATTTGTAGTTTTTCTTATTTAAATCAATGGGCAAATAAAATTTGATGGTTCACTTTTATACTTAGCATTAAAAGCACTTAACTACTAGGACATCACAAATATCTCAAGGTTTCATAGATTTAGTCATTAAAACCTAGTTTTGATATTGTGTTAAGTTTTATGATATTTAGGTCACCACATCCAAGAAAACTAGAAACAACTAAGGACACTTATAAGTAAAGAATATATTAAAATTGTAACACACCATGAATGCTATTATAGCCATGTTGTTAAGTATTCAAGTTATACTTAAATAGTTAAACATAAAATGGAGATAAAATTTAATATAAAATATCTCTATGATTCTATTGTATTAAATGGATGAATCATAATTAATACATATATAGTTTATAAGAAAAAATCCTATTACTAGGATGAATAGAAATGACAAGTGGTTAAAATTAACTAAGAGACATAAGTAATAAAATTACTCATCAAAAGTTTTAGCTAATAAGTAGTATAGCACACTAACACCATGGTGGCATTGTACACCATGACAATATATACAAATGTTTACAATGTTACATAATATAAACCTTAATCATCCTATGAATCTTGCTAGAATATACCAAATCTTTAACATCATCAAGTAGAAAAATTATGTAGATTAATGTCTTTAATTGCAAGTTGCAAGATTAAGTCCATAATTCTTTCTATTGATGCTCTGATTGTTTCCATTCCTTGTAATAATCAATCTTTTTCTTTTTCAGTATTATGATTATTACTATCCTTCTAATATTAAGTCATGGTTGCCATTTTAATTTTCTTGTGATTCTTTTCAAAAGCATCAATGTAACATCTTGTATCTTATACTCAAGTCAAGCTTAGGTAAGATCATATGCTAACATGTAATTGGAGACAACACACAACAAACATGAGTGACTCAAATAAACATAGTGAAAAGCCATAAGACACATCATAAAAATTTCATGCAAAACCTACTAAAGCAAGAAAATAACACATATATCAAACCAATATTTTTGTATGTATATATAACATCAAAAGATTGTATCATAAATTTCTATCATCTAAGCCACTAGTACATCAAACATAAGCATGATAACATATTAGTTAATATGGTTAGTACATATATGCTATCATCTCATACATCATATACACTATATAAGTGATCACATATTATGGAACATCTAAGCTTATATCATTAGGAAACAAGTCCATGTCTTTGAAAAATACATGTAATACGAAAGACAAGATCATGAACCAAAATCCTCCATTAGGCTTGTTGGCCTCCTAAGCTCCTAGGTCCATTACTTAGATACAAAGAGGTATAGTCTAAGAAGAATTGGGATCCTTTCCATATGTCATTTTGGACAAGAGGTGTGGGGTATACTAAGCAATGTGTAATAGGATTACTACATATCATTCAATAACAAGCATATCACATCATATCATATAGTCATGGCCACATCTAGGATATCATCCATGAAACTGCTTATAATATCATAAGACTTCATGTTGTTTATCGATTTATCTAGCTAACATAAAACATAGTCTAACATAAAGCATAGTAAAAACTGAATATATAATTATGATACAATTAGGGATCAATCATTATTTATCAATATTATACATACACATAGCCACACCACATGGAAAAATAGTACCTCCAAAGCATTACAATATTATAATGCATAATCATAATCACATAGCCCTTGTGATAGCTAAGACATCTACACTCAATGGAAGGATTGTGGATCGTATAACTTAGAAGGAAGGGGATGAATAACCAAATTAAAAGTTTCATCCATAAAGAACATAATCAATTTTAACATGGTCTACCAACTTGGATAGTCCACATTCAGAGGGTAGATTGCTTTTACACCTTTGGACTTTGTTTCTCTTAAAAGTGATTTGAAGGGTACCACATCTTGTACAAGCTCTAAGATTCACTCCAAAGTGATTCAACACCATGAATCCACTTAGCACCACAAGGTCCCAACAAGCTTAGAACAAGCTTAGAATAAGCTTAGAAAGTGATGTCAAAGATCCCACAACCTTTACAACTTGAGCTCCACTCTAGAGTGTTGTGGTGCGACACTAACACTCAATCTTGCAAGATCTCGACAATCTCAAGAACAATGCCTTCTTACAAGAAGCACATCTACCTTGCAGGGCAACAAAATAAAAACAAGAATTACAAGGAAAGGGTGCAACTAATTTGCTAGTCCTTGTACTTTGAGGTACATTACAACTTATTACTACAAAAGTACAGTTGATAGTATAATGAAGCACACAAATATAATAGAATAATATCCATAATGATTGCTAATGTTGACACTTTACTTGCACACAAAATATTTTTTCACATTAACCAAGAGAATTAAGTCTTCTTATATCCTTGATGTTTCCAAAATCACCTCAAAATTTGTGGAACATCTATGTAAGGGCTAAGGAAAACATCTTCTTCGAGATTGGGACATCTCACTATTCATACCTAAATTTTAGGTAGATATCTTACACCTAAGGGAGACATATTCTAGAAGATGCTTACATGTAGATGTCTTCTCTATGTAGTAGAGGTCTACTATTTTTACAAGACTTCTTTTGTGCTTCTTTTGTTCTTCAGACAAGATGTCTTTTGATTCTTGTAGACATCTTCACAAATTTTGGAATTTGCTTCTCAAGGCTTCCTTTCATTGATTTGGCTCATCCATGATCTTGGGAACTTATCCATTTTGCTATAGTATTCATATTTGTCCTTTCTCCCACTTCAGTTCTTGAGTTTTCACTTTGACATCACTTCCTAGATGTCATTTCTTTGGTGCTATTTGTGGTCTTCATGTTCATGTCCTATAAACACAAAAATCATAAAAACATCCTTGTTCTCCATTTTCCTTAAGGTTTTGACATACTAAAAGGTCAAAAATATTCCACTTTTTGGTGATGTTCAAAACTTAAGAAAATGGGTTAGATGATAAACTAATAAATACTAAAAAATAATATTAACCTATCAAGACATATAAAGTTCAATGGTAGATAAGAACTAAGATAAGGCTCTAGGGTTCAAGTTAGTTCAAAGGCATAGAGAAGGATGATATTGAATACAATATGATGCAAATGTAAAACCTATCTCCAAGAAGTGCTCCACACAAAGATAATATATGAGCAGTGAGATACCCCTATGCCCAACCATATGAATCACGAAGCATTCATGTGCAATCCAGTCGAATTCCATGGACTTTATCATTTTTAGTACACTAGTCCTTTAAGAAGTGAATCTAGCCTTAAGGTCAATTGTTGTCTTCCCAATTACACTTATGACATTCATTGGTATGGTTAAGTGATATTCATTGGTATGGTTAAGTGCAACTGAGGCATCTAATTTTTATCATTTTATGTTTTATAGTTTGGTGCTCAAAATGTAGATAGAAAGAATTTGATTAGCTAAACTAAATTAACTAATTCACTAGCATTTAACTAATCCTAACATAAGCATTTGATCCCACTTTCTGTACATGTCCTGAACCCACGTATCCATTGTTGGGTGACCAAGCACTATGCTACTGGGCATACCAAGAAATAATGCTATTGGGATTACCAAGTGAATATGTGTTACGCTTGAAGCGATTGTACTTATGTGTGTAATCTATCTTACTTAATTACCTCATTAATGTAATAACTAGAAAATATTTAATAACTAATTGAAAGCATTTAATAAATAATTGAAAATAGTAAATGCATGAATAAAATAGATAATCTATCTAAAGTGCTGTAATGCTTATTAGAAAGCTCATCTTTATTGCCACACATACTATTGTGCTTAGGTACAACAATTCTCAAATAAAGATTTGTACACTCAATGACTCCTATTGTGGGCACTTCAAGGAAAAAATTTCCAACTTTCAAATGAAAAAAATGCAAGAGATCCACTACAACTACAACCTACTTATGCCATAAATGCAGTTGCAAACATGTATTTATAGCTAACACATGACACAACGTTGACGAGGCCTTGTTGAAACATGATAAGGTGCATCAACTAGGCCTCATCAATGCATGGTAAGATGCATTGACTAGGCCTTATTGATGAAGCCCAACTAACAAGGCCACATTGATAAGGCCTCATCGATGTAGCCAACTTAATGCGACTCATCATAGCCCCACGACTGAATGGAAACTCATCCTTAAGTTTGTTTACAAAATTATGGGATTATTAACTAACTTTTCTTCACATAAAATAAACTGACTAACTTGAAAAAAAATGGAGTGTATAGATCAACACATTATATAAAATTAAGGTGTTCAGGACACAAAATTATACACCATGATTCAACTCTTTAGAATTAGACAACATGTTCCTTGATGATGTGAAGCTTGTTGGAGAAGATCAAATGATCCTAGGTAGTGGTGGTTCCTAAGGCTTCAAGGGACCTTCACTAGCTTCATGCACTAGCAATGGTTGAGGTGGCTATGATTGTACTACTATTGCTATGACTTTAGGTAGGAGGTGAAAAGAATCTAGTAGTGCTTTCATTTTCTCCTTCTTACTCTACGGATCATGCACTATCCACATAGCTTCCCCAATGTGGGTTGGAATGGGCACATCCTAAGGACATGAGATTGCTAGAAACAACTCCTTTGCATTGATAAACTAGGTAGAGAACTATTTGCATTCAATGTCGAACATACTAACTTTGTCCTTTGGCTCCTAGTAGTCATTCATCTAACTAGCTAGGTTCTCAATGATAGACCATTGATCTTTGAATTATCCTCTAAGAACTTTGAGTTTAGCGTTAGTAGTCTCAAGCTTTTTCTTGGTGTCCTTGTGGTGTTTGAACTTGGCCTTGTATAGTAGATATGAGCTAGCCACTTGTTGTTCTAACTCTAAGCACAGTTGTTTGGTAGTCAACATTACCAAGTTTATGTAATAGAGATTGGCCAACTCCATGTACTCTATTATCTTCTCAATTTCCAACTCCTTCAAGTAGATCTCCACTTTGTTGTAGTTGTCAATCGCATGAAGGATGGGTTGCCACATCTCTCTTCCTTGTTGGAGTTGTTGAAGGGCTTCATTCAATTTTACCTTTGTCATCTAGTTGTGTTTTTCATTCACTTCCTTTTGCATGCTAACCTAGTCTCTATAGCAATTTTTTACTTTCTCAAATTTGAGTGCTTTGTTCTTCCAAGTGATGATCTCAATGGTAGACTTTTGATGCAAGGTTCATACCTCCTTCATTGATAGATTGTGATTTTCTATAGCCAATTTGCTTAGTTCAATGTTTACCCTGGCAAGCTACTCCTGCTGTTGATGAATTAATTCTTGCATTTGATCCTTTTATGCATCAACATTTTGTAGGCGATGATTCTATGCTATTAATGATTCATTATTCTAGCACATCTGATTCAAGTTATTTTTGATTGAGTACATTTTGGCTTTAGCTATGGACTATTTAAAGATGGTCATCATTGCCTTTTCCTTAGCCTTTTGAAATCATTCTTGAAGCTATTTGATAACTTTATCTCTTATCACTGCTGGGCTAAGGATTACTTGTTCTACAAGTTAAGCACAAAGTTTGGCAACCTCCATGGCTAAGCGTTGATTTTTCTCTTGGGTCATTTCTAGTTGCCCCTCCAAAATAATACATTTGCCCCTTGCATTTAGTAGCTCTAACTGGGTTGCAGTGATGTTCTTTGGAAGATCAAAGATGTCTAGACTCATTTTCCTAGTTCCTACCAATATTTCTAGCAACTATTTGTGCTAGGCTACATTCAACTTTCCATTAACCATGCTTGTGGACATCTGCACATCTTGAAGTGCAGATATGTCAAGTACGGACATTGCAGGTGCATTCAATGCTTCTACTACATAATCAACAATTCCTTCTACTACTATCTTCTACCCTTGGTGTTGCATCACCAAGACAGTTGCCCCTTCACCTTCCTTCAACCTCACTGAGAAAGTGGTAACATTCCTAGAGATTTTTGGGAATAGATGATGTGTTGGTAGTGACACCATCACCTCTTGAGCATTGGGATCTGACCTCAAAGGTAGTTGTGTTCTTTGGGTAGAGAAAATAGAACCACCCCTCTCCAACTAGCTAACTATTCAGGCCACCTCATTAAGGTGACTCATCGCTAGTCAATACATAGATGGATCTACCCCACTTGTTCCTGCTTGTTGCTCTTGTTCACTCAAGAGCTATTCTTAGATTTGATGTAGATTCTCAAGAACTATGTGGGCCTTTGATGTTGTTTCTTGAGTGGGTGGTGGTGGTGGCATCTCCTCTTCTTGGGTTTTCATTGGTGTTTTATCCTTTATGATTTTTGATCATGAGGCCAAGGGGGCATGCCTAAGAGTGTTGTTATAGTAGCAAAAAATACCTGCCTTTTTGCAAAGTTTTCTGATAAGGCATGGAAAGGGTGGGGTCTTCCTTCCACATTTGTTTTCTTTGAAACATTTTTCAATCTTCAAGTATAGTAGTTGTGTGGAAGGTTAATAGGGAACTTCTTGCTTAGATCAGTGCATGCTCAAGTAGAAAAAGTAGTCACCTTGCTTGACCTCATCATTGGACTAAGGTGATAGTCCATAATGTTGAAATAAATCCACTTCGTTAATGTGAGTGCACGATACTACTTACAGTAGACCTTGTAGAATCACTAGGTGCACTTCCTCTTGGCCTCAGGATCATCTTTTATAGATAATTTAGCTAGCTGTGTTCCTATGTTAGGAAACCCAAGTACTTAGGCAATGGCTTCTACTGAGTAGGAAACTTGAATGCCCTTGATATTGATAACAAGCCCCAACCTTCGGCTACTCTAGAAGATATAGGTCTCTCCCATGTATCATTTCCCATTGGACATGATGACTGGCCACATGGGAGAGGTTTATATCCATGTCTTGACATCTTTTGGAGCCTTCTCCAAAAATTTCCTGAGGTTGGTCTCTTGAAGAATCGATCTTTGAATGTATTGAGACCAAATGATGTCTAAGTAGGCTTGAGTCAAAGTGACCTCAAGCCTTAGTATGGGTCTAGGCACTTCTCCTCTTTGTGATTGTTTGGTTGGCACTTCTTCCTTTGGAATCTATTAGACAAATTCCACTTTGGGCTCCTCTTGAAGAGGTCCCATTACATGGGTTGCCTTTGGTAGTTCTTGGCCTTGTTCTTGTTGGCCCCTTTTAGCTCTAGGCTACTTCTCCAATGGTTTTGAGGGTTCTCCTTCCTATGGATGTTTTTTTTTGATTCCATCTATAATCACAATAAGACCATGTATTAACAATGATTATGTAACCTTAAAACAATTGGAATACCTTATCTCTTAAGGATTGTTACATTGGGCTAAGTTGTGATTATGGTTGTTTTAATTAATTTGATTGTCATTTATTTATGTATTTTCATTAATAAATCATCTTGAAGGTTGTTGGAAGGGTTAATTTATGAAAATTTGATGTTTATATGTGGTTAAGGTTATTAACCCTTAGGAGAGTTAGGAAAATTTTCAAAAAAGATTTTATCAATTTTTCATTGGAAACCTTAGAGTTAGAAAAATTTCCATAAAATTTTATTAACTTTTCATTGGAAACCTTAAGGTTTGTGGCCCTCAAAATAAATATCTTACCTTTGGTAAGTGTAGGATTGAAAAATGGAGTGATTTAGATAAACAATTGGGAAGTTATGAGCTCTAGAAAGTTGTGGGCTCTAAAAAATTTTACAAAATCCTCTTGCGGTATGACCAAATGGTAAAAATTTGTAAGTGTTTGGTGGTATATATAGGATCTAAGCACTATGTTGATAAGGCCTCATCAATGTAGCTAATGATCAGCATTGACTTGATCAAACTTTTAAAGTACAAGAAATTCTTGGATGGGAGTGGGGTCAAATGAAAGCTTAGAAGACCAAGAATAGTATGAAAACATGAGAAGAGGGTGTTGAAGCTCATAAATTTGAAAAAAAAATGGAGAAAAATTAATGCAGTGGATGAATGAAATGAAAGATTAAGGAGTACTGAGTAGTTTATGCAATGGAATACACGAAAGATATGATTGCAATAATGTCAAAGGTAAGGAACCTTAACTAATCAAGCCAAGAGATATGCATGTGGATCCTTCTCATAGTAGGCTCATGCCCTTTCTTGGCCTTGCATAACCTCAACTAAGGATTCTGTGGGTTCCATAGTCAATTGATAGTCATGAAAAGTTAAAGACCAACCTGAAAGAATCTACTCAAGAATCCCAATGAAACAACGTGAAAATTTCGAGTTGGCCTCAGGCGAAGATTCGCGATTTGGGCAAAAGTATATGATAGAATTCTAGAAAGGAGAACAAAGCAAGGCAAGACAAGGAGGCATGCAGCATCAAGACTTCGTTTTTCTTTTGCAGATTTCCTATCTTACTATGTTTTCTGTCTTTACACTATAACATGCAACAGTGTAATGACGCTTTGCGTAACATAGTCTGATATTCGAAGGCGGTTTACTTCAGCAGATTTGGCAAAACTTAAGGTCTAGGTAGTGTAATATGCGATCTCTCGTGTATTCTGCTAAGTCTTTTGTCCAAGGGCATATTTACGCTCTGTTACGCAAGGTAGCATAATGAGCTTTGAAAGCGTCAAAGAGGATCCAAAGGAAGCACAACAGATCAACTCTTTTCTCTTTCTTGTAGCACGATCACCTTACGCTCGTTACGCAAGGCAGCGTAAGTCAGCGTAATTCATCACCAAGTTAATCATTGTTTACACTTCACTACGCTTGGCAATGTGAATGAGTGTAAAGCAGCTTGGGTCCATCACTTTTGTGCTTTATTACGCTCTTGTATGCGACGCAATGCGTACAAGTGTAATGTAGCCCAAAATCAATTGAGACATGCCCGATCCACATTTGTTATTCATACGCACAATACGCAGATGCGCGTATTGTGCATGGTCATGAATTTCAGCATAAGGATGATCAAGTCAACAATCTTCTGAAGGGTTTGAAACACGTGTCAGCACAACCATTCCTTCTCCACATGTCGTCAAACTTATAAATACCTCAGTTGGCAAGAGAGATGAGGGATGAGACAAAAAAGAAAAGAAAAAAGACACAGAGAGAGACAGAACTAGAGAGCAGCATTTTGGCAATCTTTTGGTAGCACTATTTTTGAACAAAGAGAGAAAACATTTTTCTTGAACATTGGCAGCAGGAGCGATTAGTCCTTTGGCAAAAACACAACTCTCTCCATTGGAGATCATCGACAGTTTAAGAGCAAAGACTACCCAAGGCAAAAGGAGTAGATCAGAGATCAAGAGATCATCTGGTGTGGCTTGTGAGTCCTATTGATCAGAAGCAGTTGATCGGTAGACGTCAAAACTTGACCTTCGTCGCATCCCATCTTCGGCCTACGAGGTAGATCGGACTCCATTCTGTACCTCTGCTTTGAAATGTTTCTTGTTACTTTGTGTTTGCTTGACACAAGACAATCGGGGTCTCCCCAGTGTAAATTAATATATGGAATGCTCATTTTTCTGGGTCAAACAATAGATCCTGAAATCACGTGTTTCTCTCATGTCTGATTCCTTTTATCGTGGTAACGTTATCATTATTTCAATTTATCTACATTGTTTTTCTCTCATTTTGCGACCTGTGGAATCAAATCGTTCCATGCAACATTCATAATCTCCATCGGTTTACTGATTTAGTAAGTCCCTGTCTGATCGACAAGACCGTTCAAGGCACCATGGATTCATTTTTCCCCAGCACAGCCCTCGCACGGATCCGTGGTTAAGACTGTTTACATGGATTTTGTTCGGTATTCCAGCTACCGACATTTTCCGTCATTACAGTTTTCTGGCGCTAGAAGGAGGGCCTAGGCTCCGATTCGTATTTCTACGGGTAGCCCTGTTAGCGATTTATACCCAAAAACGTGAACGTAATACCTCTAGGGAAGTTTACGAAAACTCGTGTGGTGTAGATCGGTTACTTTAACGATTCCTCTGGAATCCTACAGGGTAGAAAGCCTAAACACAATCTTCTTTGTCCATCGTTTTTTCTCTTAGATCCAGTCATTTACTGTTAACTAATCTACTTGCTCAATGGATCCATCTTACACAACCACAACCGCCATGGTCGCCGCTGAATTGGGTGCCACGTCTGTGAACCCTATTACTATCACTAGACCAGCTCCTGGTGCAGCAGGACCTCAGGGACCATCGCGTCGGTCATTGAGGCTACAGGGCAAAGACCCAATATTTACTGTCGTGACCCTTGAGGAATACAACTTCATCTGCATCAAGATCCAGGTGAAGCTTGTCCTTAACCGAGACGAAATTGAGGCGAAACGAAATTTCGAGATGATCCATCGAGGGGGCCAAGATTTCACCCTAACAGCCTATGACATCATCCCTTTAACGAACCATCAACATGAAATTATAACACAGTTGGTCATGGCTAAAAGCCAGGCTACACGGGCTATGATGGAACCCCAGAATGGGGAGGAAGAAGATGATGAATTTGCAGCCTAGTTTGAACATTCGTATCATACTCTGAGCCCCATATGTACATAAATCCCCTGTTTCCTTACAATGGAGAAGCCGCTCCTCTTAATCCAACCGTGGCCAGACAAACCCATATTCCTGTCATCCCGCAAGCCACTACGCAGCCATCTGGGCTATAAGTGTAAATACCCCACAATAACATGGGGACGGTCTCATCACCACGTGTGCTCAGCATTCCGTCGGTGGTTCCAGCAACCACTGCGCCCCATTTCATTCTGCAAATCCAACCCCAATCTGTATCCACAACTCATCCGATGCAGACTCAATCGCTTCCGCCCCCTCCAACCCAACAAATCACCGCAGTTGTTTAGCCACAGACATTCATCCAATAGCCTACCACAAGTTAGTGGACCATCCCCGCGGCACAACATAACTAGTCTGCGGTATACGGTGTGCAACCCTCGGTGGTACCCGCGACACATATTTCACAGGTGGTCCCGTAATATCCATATCCTTATCCCGCGCAACCAGCGGTGGCTAATCTCTCTTCCCAAATCGATAGATGCTGGTCTTCACAAGCACCCCTACCCGTAGGGATCCCCGCCCCATCACCTATCGGCCAAACCATCCCACCATTTTCACTGCCTGGCACAGCTTTCCTAGGTCAGCCTCTTGCTCCTCCTGCATAGACACCTCCATCAACAGGTTTGGACCAAGCCTTCCTACTTATTCAAACCCTCACTGAAGAGGTTAGGTGTCTTAAGGCCACTGGCTAAGACACTGTACAGATCATGGACTTCTACCAAGATGATCCTATTAGTCCAGTGGTCACCATGTTGTCGTTGCCACCCGGGATGTCTTTACCTCCTTTTACCAAGTACAATAGAGAAGGAGATCCCAACGCTCACTTGGTCAATTTCAGATCCGAATCCTTGTTGTTGCAATAGTGGCCTCACACGATTATCCGAGTCTTTGCTATGTCTCTAATAGGGAAAGCTCTAGATTGGTATCGAGCCCTCCCACTATCTTCCATTTCAACCTTGGAAGAGCTTCTGACACAATTTGTGACTCGCTTTAAATACAACTTAAAGCTAGAAGTCACGTTGGATCAACTCATGGGAGTGAAATAAGACCCTCTCGAGCCAGTCCAGAAGTTCATACAGTGCTGGAATGCTACTTTGAATGAAATCCGTGAGCCAATCGCGGAACCAAACTTACTGACCATCTTCAAAGGAGCAGTCAATGACTTTATCAAGTCAAAGCTGTATTATCTTTCCCCTAATTCTTTACATCAGGCCTTCGCTCAAACTAGAAGCATCCAAGATGCTGCAGAGGCCAGCAAAGACCCAACGTATGTCGCCTACAAGAACGTTCACAACAAGGGCAAGGACAAAGGTAAAGCGATGACAACGACAGTAGCTGCACTGGCTGAGAGCACAAATAACAAGAACAAGAAGGCACCTATCGTGCCTCCTAAGACCACGGCTAGTGTAGGCAGCACCAGCCAAGACACAGCTGCCCCTGAAGAGCCCCCTAGCCAAAATCAAACTTTGAGCGTAAAGACCGCTCAAAGTATACAGCCCTACCTGTAAAACATTCAGAACTGTTGAAACAATTGTTAGGGTCCAAATACATTCAACCCAAAAGGGTATCCGAAGAAGCTCTGAAGCATCACAGATGTCATTGTGAACTGCTGAAGAATCCTTCTTTAGCCCTACCTAACGAACCACCAGTTCCGAAATCTTTCAGGCTGGACCGTTTCTGTGACTACCACCAGTTGTGTGGTCACAATACAGATTACTGCTGGGTGTTGAAGGAGGACATTCAACGCATGATCGACGAGGGTCATTTGAAACTAGACGGCAGTAGCCCGATGCATCCGAAAAACCAAGCATTGCACGTGTATAAGGATCTGTTGAATGCAAACAACGTAACCTATACTATCAATGTGGTAAGTACGGACAATGAGAGGAAAGTACCACCCAAACAACCTTTTGTTTTGCATGTACCTACCAACTCACAATAGGGAGGAAACCTTTCATCGACAGCCAGTGGCTTTTCAAGGTCACCATTCATCATTCAGGCACCTTCTCAGAATGCCACTCAGCCACGTAGTAACAGCAAAGCCGCAGCCTCGTCCGCGCCCACGCATAGGGCGCCTTTCATTATCAGAGCACCAAAACCACTGGCTACTCCTCTCATGCAGGCACAGGCCTCTAACCAACACCGCCAACCATCATCTGACAAACAAAATGGAAGGGACCCATCTGTTAACGCTACGAAAGACCACTTTACGCTTGGCTTCCCTAAGCCTAGGCCCCTGGCCTCTGTGCATTCGCCTGTACGCCAGGGGCAAGATAAAGGTGCAGAAATGTAGCCACCTCCTCACGGGGAGAAAAAGAACAACCCCCCGACTGACATCATTCCACCTTGAGAGATTCGTCTCTTGGGACGAATGGAAGAAGACAAGGGGAATAAACAACCTAGCTGAGAGAAAGACCTCCTCGACATGTTTACGTAGGTCAAACAGGCTCTAAAACAAAAAAATACAGCGCTGAGCCTCTATGACCTGCTTATGACATCACAAAAACACCGTGAGGCTATGGTCTACATGCTGACATCCATACCTGTGGATGAAAGCTTACCAGCGGAGGAGGAAGCGATACACGCTGTCATGTTTCCTTCCAAAGCTGAGCAACCTATGCCCACTTCGCTGATCTTTCACGATGAGGCCATCAAAGATGATCCTGAGAAAGGTCAAGTGACAACTGAACCCATGTTCATCACCATTCGGGTCGGTCAGTACCTGATCTGGAGGGTACACGTGGATGACGACGCAGCTGCAAATTTCATTCCTTACCCCATCATGGATAGGTTGGGTCTGGTCGACCAGATCATTCCCACAACGACAACATGCGTAAAGTCGTTCAATGGAGCAAGGGTTCAGGTCAAGGGGATGGTGCGTATTGCGTTTGTGGCAGGGGATCAATTCCCAATGGATGCCACATTCCTAGTCGTCGAGGAGATGCCTGGGGTCAACTTGATCTTAGGGAGGTCCTGGTTAGCCCAGCTGAGGGTAGTTTCATCACCAATACATCAGGAAATACACCTAACCTACGCAGGAGGGGAGGTTGTAATACGCGGTGATGAAATCACGTCCAGGACTGTCAAAAATATTGAAGAAGAACGGGGTTCAGAGATAGAAACATCGGATGATCAGACCCATTTCCAAATCCCTCAGCAAACCGAAACCAACGATGACAGTCTAACCTGGGCCAACCTACCATTTCAGGATGGCGGCGTGGAGGAGTCAGACTGTAAACCCCTCCGCCCTTATGCAACACTGAACATAAAGGCCATTAAGAAACAATTGTGAATTAACGGTTGAACTGAACGACATTTACGCGCATTCTTATGTTTTTACCAATTATCATTGTTTACGCTTAGCAGTCCATTTTCGTCCAATGCATATTTACGCTATAGAAATTGTCAATGTTTACGCTTGTCATTCCTTACGCTATTACATTCCTGTTATGTACTTATTTACGTCTTTTGATCACTTTAGTCCAAATACGCAAAAAAAATACATTACCATCGATTACGCTCTTTACATTAGCTAGGGCCCGCAACGGCCTTAAACTAGTTGTGGCCCGCAACAGTCTTAAACTAGTTAGGGCCCGCAATGGCCTTAAACTAGTTATGGCCCACAATGGCCTTAAACTAGTTATGGCCCACAATGGCCTAAAACTAGGCATGGCCCACAATGGCCTAAAACTAGCCATGGCCCGCAATGGCCTAAAACTATTTTCCAGATTACGCAAACTCGCCAGATGGCTCGCAATGGCCTAAAACTACCCATGGCCCGCAATGGCCTTAAACTAGCAATTTCATTCCGTCGCAACATAACTTAGGAAAAATCAGTAACAACTATGCTTACGCTTTGCAAATAAAAACGCAAAAGACAAAAATTAAATAGACATTTAAAATTGCCAGAAAATCTCATCGCTAGTCTTTCAATCATTCGCATAGCCATTGTTGACAACAATCAATAAAACCATGCCTAAACCACAATTACGCATCTCCTCTGATGCCACTGTCACCAGTATCTCTCAAGTCCGGCTCTAGTCCTAATAAATCGTCCTCTAGTGGGCCTTCTATTCTGGGAAGTATTCCTTCATGAGGAGTTTCCTCTTCATGAGGTTCTTGCTCTTGCACCAGCTCCACAGGAGGACGTTCTTCATCACTACGCCCCTCTTCTTGTACTTGCTCCTCAGCTGGCTCGCATTCTCTATCCTCTTCGGGTACCTAGATATAGAGAACATATTAGTAAAAACAAAACTTGACAACACAATCAGAAAATTTAGACTTAGTCATGATTAAACTTACTCACGATGGCCCTGCTTCTGCAGCAAAGGGAAGCTTTTCCAAGCTGGCCCACAGGTGCTCCATGATTTCATCCTCCATTAGGTTAGACCACACTTCATCTCCAAGAGTAGCTCCAGCCTTCACCTTCCCTTTCTCCATGCTAGTCCAACGAGGTGGGTCAGGAAAGAAAGTAGGGACAGTAGTCTGACCCCCGGGGAGAGTCACCTCCCTTTCCAGGGACTCACTTACAGTCACCTGCTCTTGAAACTTCTTGAAGGCTTCGGATGCCCCAATGACGTCCAGGAAGACTCTTAAGGATTGGGCTTCAACGGAAGAATCACGATAATGTTGACGATAAGCGATAATTTCTTGCTTATACAAATGTTTGTGGTCCTTTTCCTTCTGCCCCCATTCTTGCACACTTGCGCAGTAATCCCTCTAGTCTTGGCTTTTCTGAGCTAACAGCTCTATCTACATCCACTGCTCCACCAATGCCCGACTGGTTTGCACACTATTCTTGATTGCGGTCTAATAACAAGAGTAATCAATAATAGTGGTGCGCCAGTCCTCGTCACTTGTTTCCCGTGTTTGTAGGAACTCGCATCGCAACTTTAGATCCCTGACCTCTTTGATCAGGGACTCATTCTTCTCCTCTAACCTCTGCACTCTTTTCCAGAGGTTTTCATTTACACTCTTACTCTCCCATAAGGAGTGCATTGAGCGTAACGCACATTCATGCATCTCTTCATAAATGTGGCGTGGCACGACTGCCCCATCTGATGGAGGCTCTACTATGTCCAAATCAATGGGCTCCGTTGGGTCCCATCGAAGGCGAGCTCCTAACAACAAACATTATCAATGTATATGATACATTCCTGCTGTATAATAAAATAAACCTTTTATAGCTATGGTGTACCAGCTTCAGGATCGACGTGCTCGAGGCGCTCGATCATATCGCTGACAACACCTTCCATGAAGGCAAACTTGTCAGGAAAGTCTCTCCACGCTCTACTCACAGCGGCGGACATGGACGTAGCCTCTTCTCCTGTAGCGTAGTCAAGTTAGAAAAATCTAGTTATTAACAAAATTCTACAAAGCTTCCAACATGCTCATCACCTCTACCAGTAACAGTCGGGAGCCCACCAACATGTTCTGCCTCCTCTTTCTCCTCACGCACAAGAGCTTGTGTGTCGCTTGTCCCAACAACTGGGGCCTCCTCATGCACAAGAGCCTGTGCATCACTTGTCCTAATAGCTGGGGCCTCCTCATGCACAGGAATCTGTGCATGACCGACCCTAACAACTGGGGCCTCTTCTTCTAAAACTAGGGCCCCTTCCCCACGACTTAGTATCACAACCCCTGTTTCAGGGGTAAGCTGCTCCGTAACTTTCCCTGGTCATATCACATAATACGCTTAATACGATTCAAAATATCCTAAATAAACATCACGTAATACAACTTTCAATACATTTCTTTCATGCTTACCAGGTGGAGGTTTACTTCGCTAAACTCTGACTCCCATGGTTCGACTTGTGCCACTCCCAGGCTCCGTAGAGGCCTTGGTTGTATGAAGCCTTTTATGCCGAGTTGAAGGTTCTACAATTTCTACCACCAAACGTTTCCCTCGTGAGGCATCACCGGTGTAAGTAGGCATTATCCCGCCTACACTGTCGGGGCCTCGCAGTCGGGATGCTACCAAACCTCTGGTCGTTTTAGACAGAGATTCCCCAATCCCTTCCAGGGGATCCTATCCACACGTAGTGCTGAAAATGTGGGTAATCCAAGGTCTGGATAACTGGTCTCGGTCTTGCTGCACCTAGACCCCATTCCTTTGGATGATCAAGAATTTAGCAAAACACCGAAGGAGGGCTATGAAGAAGGCGTAATGCACGTTGAAATGAGACTCGAGCTTCTTGCGAAGCCTGATCATCTCAGTGCGTAGCCCCTTAACAAAATAGCTTGCCCAATTGAACTGGGTCCCTTCTTCGATAACCTCCCGCATAATATGGGTCTGCTCTATAGAAAAGAACCTTCCCTACGAGAGTGTTTTGGGGAAAGCCTGGGCCTGGAAAAGGGGATAAACTATTTTGGCGATTTCTAGTTTGATTCTTTCACAAGGGATCCCTTTAGGCTCCTTCTTGACCCCTACCCACTCCTCCAGCTACTTCTGGCAATCGAGAATTCTCTTCACCTTTTCCTCTATGGGAAGACCGTTAGAGGGGACATCGAAAAGGTCTTCAAAGAGCTGAGCGTCGATGTCAAAACTTACATGCACGTGATGCACGCGTGTACAAAAACGCTCTGCCCTTTCGTTGAAGGAGTTGACCAACGTTAACATTTCACTGGTGGGGACATCAGGGGTCGTGGCTAAAAATAAATGCATTAGCCTTGCTTCTTGTATCTTGGAGACCACCACAACTAGGGCCGCCGCGTGGCCGAGCCAACGTTGTGCATCCTTGATGTCGCCGTAGTGGAAGAGGAGGGTATTCGCCTCGCGGTCAAAAATTGTAAGGGTAATCTCCCGGGATTCCCTGACTGAACAATGTAAGACAAAGTCAAACAAAACACTATCACGCAACATTCACAATTCACAATTACACCACACAATAATAGAATACACAGTAGTTTTACCAGGTCCAAATGGCAATGAAAATGCAAGAAGTTTCCTCTACACGTCCGCAATGGTAAGGGGCAGATCCAAAGTCCAGTCATCATGTAGCCACCCGAGATTCTGGCAATTCTCGTAAGCAACAACGTAACGGGTGGGATACTCATGAATGTCGAATCTGATCTGCCCCATCACACCAGCGCGTACGTTGCTAGTTAAGGTAAACACCTTTATCGCCATTTCGGTCCATGATAAAATATCACCATCGCCTACCAACCTATTTTCATGGATAAAAAACCTGTACCATACCACATAGGCTCATCTTACATTTTACAAAACTCAGATAATGAACATATAATGACAAGATAACCAACAAAACTGCTTACCCATCTAGGTAGTACACTGTGCCTGGTGGGTTCTGGAAGTAGGTCGAGACATGGCGGGCCATGAACAAAGTGTTATATGCGTGGTAGCAACTAAACTGGGCCATCTCCCAAATCCAGCCTAAGCACCTCAAACCTCGGGCACTAAGGTCTTGGTCCTTGGGATGACCAGTGTCGATGGCTCCTTCTGTCAAGAACGCCAAAATTCCCTATGCGAAACCCACTAACAGGTGCTCCAAAATGGCACCAGCAATATCGCCTGACAAACTTGACCATACAATAACGTTGTAGTTATGTAGTAAAAATTGCAAAAACTCCAGTGCATCCTTTCGAAACCATATGGCCCTCCCATGCAACCGAGTATGCGGGGGAGGGACATTAGGCACGATTAGGTTTATGCAACACGAAACCCCAAAGATATCTAAGACGATTAGGACAGGTCTTAGCATAACACTGTACAGAAAATGCAATGAACAGATCAACGTCTAGATTCACATTTGCATGTTTAAACATAGGAAACCTACAAATTACGCTTAACTATTCATGCCAAAATTGCCCAAACCCTTGCAATAGCGCAAGGTTTGTCCCTGACAACAGCTATAGACGCATTCCATTAAACCCTCATCTTAACGCGAGGTCCATAATCTAAAACCCTCATTTACGCGAACAACGCTACAGAAATAAACACTGCTAAAACAACACAAGTACACAAGGAATGGCCTACCGGTTCAAAGGCGTAGGGTCCCACACTTTGACCACCGCCTACGAAGCGCGTTGCAGATTTTCTTGCACCTCGTCGATCTTAGCCAATTTCGCGTTCTTCCTTTTTGCTTTGGGCGCCATTGTCACGATTCCAAAATCTTCACAGTTTCGCACTTTCACATCCTTGCAAACCACATGCTCCACCCTTCCTCACCTCTTCCTCTCGCTTTGTAATAGTTAGAAATTCGAATTCGCGACAGCCAACAGCCCGTTCTTACTGAAAACTGTTTACTTATATGCAAAATTTAACCGACTTGATACCTGATTTCAGTGAGACTTGTCCAAATGCTGGTGTCAGTATGAGCTGGAGCCTGAGGATCAAGGCATTAATTACACCAGATATCACACGCATTACGGTCTGAAATGACCCTAAACTACCGTATCTTATCTCCTCGTAATCAGGTCTCATTAATTATAGGTTGTTGGCAAACTTCAAAATTCAGCTACCTTTACACAGCAACGTTACATCACTTCCTGTGCATGACACTAAACATTATTCATTCAATACTTATAGCATCAAACTTAGTATCTGTCTAATTACTCTCACATTTGACACTTTTGTAGGATAATTCACAAATGGATGAAATGTTGTCTGCACCGCTAGTTTTAACAAGCTTACGCGGTGAAATCATTAGATAGCTTGATCCTACATTAATAGAAACTAACCTAGCCCTTGATGATGTAATTATAGCCACATCAGAAACATCTCTAGACTGGCTGGAGCAATCGACGCGCACACTAGATCTGGAAGCCGAGGATGTAACTGAAGATCCACTCAATGAGATCTCTGTGGTTACGCATAGGGGCGAGACTAAAACTCTCAAGGTTAGTTCTCTATTAGACCAAGGGACACATGATGATATAAAATAGGTCCTCCAGAGTAACATCACAGTGTTTGCATGGTCATACGAGGATATGTTAGGACTAGACCCAAGATTAATTCAACACAACATAATTCTATATCCTCATATCAAAGACGTTAGACAAAAAGCACGAAAGATCAAGCCAGGAGTCGCGCTAGCAGTACGTGATGAAATCACTAAGCTGTACAAGGCAGGTTTTATTCATGCAGTTGATTACTCAGACTGGGTATCCAATATTGTAGTAGTTCCCAAAAAGACTGGAGAAATACGCATTTGTATAGAATTCCGAGACTTGAACAAAGCTACAATCAAGGATAACTTCTCATTGCCAAGTATCGATCAATTGGTGGATACAACCACTGGACATGCGCTTTTTTCCTTCATGGATGGCTTCTCAGGCTACAATCAAATACACATCAACCCAGAACACCAGCTAACAACAACATTTATGACACCCTAGGGGACCTTTTGCTACATCATGATGCCTTTTGGCTTAAAAAATGCTGGAGCAACATATCAATGAGCTATGACGTACATCTTTAGCGATTACCTCTTACGAAGACTGAATGATTATGTCAATGATATAGCTGTTAAGTTTTTAAAGTCTGAAGATCATTCAGAAGATCTGGAGTTAGTCCTTAAAAGATGCTCTAAATATGACCTCCGACTTAACCCAAAAAAGTGTGTGTTCGGAGTCAAAATCGGACGCATGCTAGGTTTTGTGGTATCAGAAGCTGGCATACGCGTAGACCCTGACAAAGTCAAAGCCATTATTGAATTGGCACCTCCTACAAGTCTCAAGAAATTACGTGGATTACAGGGGAGGTTACAGTTTATCAGGCGGTTCATCTCGAGATTAACCGACAAGTTACACCCTATGCAACATTTGCTCAAAAAGGGGGTTAATTTCGAATGGACAGATGATTGTCAGCGTGCGTTCGACAGCTTGAAGCAGGAACTTCAATGTTTGCCAATAGTTTTCCCACCACAAAGGGATCAACCATTCTATATCTATCTTGCAACCTCAGACGTAGCCTTAGCAGCGTTACTCTGTCAAAGGAGGAATGATGGGTTGGAAGTACCCATCTACTATTTGAGTCACACTCTATGTGCGTATGAAACGAGGTACAACGAAGTAGAGCGTAACTGCTTAGTGTTAGTATTTACGCTTAAGAAGTGTAGACATTATCTTTTCCGTAGCCAAGTTAACATCATCTGTAAAAATAACATCCTTAGGGTCATTACACATAACTTATACGAAAGTAGCAAAATAGCTCGTTGGAAGGCTATCACGGTAGAATTCGATCTGCATTACATCGGCCAATCTTCTACGAAGGGCCAAGAAATAGCCGACCAATTAGTAACATCTCCTATTGACAGTCAGGCGACCATAGAGCCTAAATTTCCAGACGAATATGTACATAGTGTAAGCCCTATCTTAACAGGTCCCAAGGCAATGTTGTATTTCGATGGAGCTTCAACCGCCAGAGGTGGCAGTGCTGCCACCGTTATTACGCTATCACCTAAGGATGTGCGTCTTTACGCTTATCGCTTGACCTTCCCTTGTACGAACAATGTAGCAGAGTACAAGGGGCTCCTCAGAGGATTACTAGCTACCAGCGAACTCGATGTTCGACACTTGGCAATCAGGGGTGATTCGATGCTCTTCATCAATCAGATCACAGGAGTCTACGCCTGCAAAGATGCACATTTGCAGCCCTACTATAATATGGCTAAAGATCTTCTGAAGCAGTTCGTGACCATCGATGCCCAACATGTGCCACAGAATGATAACACACTGGCCGATGCACTAGCTACGCTGGCCTTAAACGTGCCCTCACATCTACTCGATACTTGTCCTTCTTTAATAACAGATTGTACAAGTCCTATCATTTAGGCGGCACAAGTATCTTCTCTTCTTGAAGAAAGCACACCTGAATGGTATGACAACATTAAGAATTACCTCTTACAAGGTGAGCTACCGCACGAATTGACATGCACGCAGAAAGATGCAATCCGCAAGCGAGCTAGGCAGTACATAATCATAGGAGACAATACTCTCTGTAGACTCTCTTTTGATGGAGTGTTGCTAACTTGTGTCAACAAAGACCAAGCACAACATATCATTGACGAGGTTCACGAGGGATTATGCAGAGGACACATAGCACCACAGGCTATGGCTTCAAAAACTCGCCGCTTAGGGTACTACTGGCCACGCATGGAAAAAGATTGCCTGTCAAAGGTTAAAACTTGTGACATGTGTTAGCGTCACGCAAATCTTATACACGTGTCGCCTACAGAGTTACATACGACTCAAATAACGTGGTCGTTTCAGCGATGGGGACTAGATATTATAGGTCCCATCACGCTGAAATCTTCTGTAGGTCATAGCTTCATAATTACCGCTACTGAATACTTTACGAAGTGGGTAGAAGCTATTCCTTTAAGGAAGATCACATTTCAACAGATTTTTCATTTCATCTTAGATAACATTGTAACCAGATTTGGTCTCCCGATGACTATAGTGACCGACAATGGGCCGCAATTTAGTAGTACGGAAACCAAATCCTTCTGTGATAGCCTTGGCATTAAACAATCTTTTTCCTCTCCCTACTACCCGCAAGCGAATGGTGAAGCTGAAGCAAAAAACAATGTCATCATCAATCTGCTCAAGAAAATGCTCGACAACAACAAGAAACGGTGGCACGAGAAAATCCTCTATGTGCTATGGGCATATCGTACTACATGTAGGACGGCTACAGACAGTACGCCCTATAGCCTAGTCTACGGATCTGAAGCAGTGCTTCCCCTCGAGTTGCAAATTCCTTCTCTGAGAATGGTCCTCTCCACGATTATAAATGAGGCTCAACACACCGAGTCCCAGATCATGGATTTAGACTCAGTAGAAGAAAAGTGAATATAGACGCTTGATACAATCGAAAAGTATCAAGACAAGCAAAGGCAAAAGCATCGTCACAATCTTCAGTAGCGTCCGATCAAGAAAGGAGATTTAGTTCTCAAGGCTGTTCGCGAACCAGTAGGTAAATTCTCTGCAAACTGGGAGGGCCCTTTCTTGATGAATGATGCGTATAGCAATGGAGCATTCAAGTTAGCAGATGTCGATGACAACGAGCTACCAAACCCTGTCAGTCATATATATTTGAAGCAGTACTACATATAGTTGCATCTCCAGTGTGAATATCAGGTATGGCAACCATCATCCGCTATGATGCTAAACTGGCAACAATCGTCCGCTACGACGTAAAATTGGCACTCCCTTCATGTGTCCGCCACGACACTAAACTGGCACTGACCATCCGTCACGACGCAAAACTGACAAGTTGTAACTGTCCGCTACGACATAAAACTGGATATGTTGTACAGGTCCACCAAGATGAAATACTGGCATCTTTTGCACACGTCCTCCACGATGCTAAACTGGCACTGGCTGTCCGTCATGACATAAAACTGATAAAGGTAAGTAACCATCTGCTGAGACGTAAAACTAGCACAGACTTGTCCCTGGGTCATGACATGAAACTAACATCCACAACACGGTCTGCTAAGACCATAAATCAGCCCCACCACCGTCTGCTACGATGTAAAACTAGCATTTCTCGGTCCACCCAAACTTTAAACTGGGACCATGGTCTGTTGAGACTTAAAATTAGTAATGAAAGTCTCCCAGGACTTAAAACTGGGACTTACAAGCTGCCATCATGCAAATCAAACAAGCATAAGCATCTCTCCATAGCTGCAAGACAAATAGGGTGGGATGCTGGGGCAGTCCCAGAGTCACCACCTCACTGGCATCCTGTTGATCTCTCAGACGTGCTGAAGGGCATACTACTGACCCCTCGGAGATACCGTTACCGCACCCATTCCAGCAGTGGTACCTCTGAGAGGTTAGTTCCACTACCGGGAGCCCCAAAGGTGGTTTCATCAATTACGACTTTGGGGATCTCCGCTCATCATCACTATCAGGCTCTGGCTTCACAGATTCATCTGGTTGGTTCTTTGCATAACTAGTCAGATGCGCTGAGTCTGATGTTCTTTGGCGGCGATATGCTAGGCCGAGTGTTAAGGGTAAAAACTTGGGCCTCATGCTACAGTTTCTCCTTCACGGCCCGATCACTTCATCTCGTCTCTAATGGAACTTGTTTCAACAACCTCACCCATGATTCGCATGAGCAAATGGTATTCTCTGTTTTTTTCTTTGGCTGCAGGTTACTTGCTTCGAGGATGTCGTTCAAAGATGCATTCATTGGAGCGGTGACGTACAAACAATGTTTTGAAATGGCTGCTCAGGTTAGCTTGTCCACTTAGAAGTGCATCCTTGTTCCCCTTGTAATCCTACCCTCAGCTCTTACTATACTTCATATCTACCATCTTCTTCCCATTTGCAAAATCTACGCATGCAGCATCCATTTTCCGCATTCACATTACAGTTAAGTCCATAAATCAGCGTAATGAAATTCACCTAATGGACACTCAAAAAAAATGGGGGGGGGGGTCGGCAAACTGGGTGAAACACATCTCATCCAGGCCATGTAGACGTAACACAATTCGTCTATGCAACCCCTTTGTCTACAAAATGATGGAATAACTCCATGCTAATGCACCTGCAGGAGAAAGCCTAATTGCTTATGCATGGAGAAGTCATCCTTGCTCATTTGCATCTTCCCCGAACCTGTTTCCTACTATATACCATCCTATCTCTCATTTCCTCCATCTGTGCTCTTCTATGTTGACAGGGCGACACCTGAGTAACCATTGATGAACGCTGTTAGTCCTTTTACCAATTCGGTGTTTCATATTCTTTGTCGACGTCTTTCAGGCAAGCCCTCCAACTGTCAACAAAGAGGGGCCATTGAAACACCGTGAAAATTACGAGTCAGCCTCAGGCGAAGATTCGCGATTTGGGCAAAAGTATATGACAGAATTCCAGAAAGGAGAACAAAGCAAGGCAAGACAAGGAGGCGCGCGGCATCAAGACTTCAGTTTTCTTTTGCAGATTTCCTATCTTACTATGTTTTCCGTCTTTACGCTATAACACACAACAGTGTAATTACGCTTTGCGTAACATAGCCTGATATTTGAAGGCGGTTTACTTCAGTAGATTTGGCAAAGCTTAAGGTCTAGGCAGTGTAATATGCGATCTCTCGTGTATTCCGCTAAGTCTTTTGTCTAAGGGTAGATTTACGCTCTGTTACACAAGGCAGCATAATGAGCTTTGAAAGCGTCAAAGAGGATCCAAAGGAAGCGCAACAGATGAACTCTTTTCTCTTTCTTGTAGCTTGATCACCTTACGCTCGTTACGCAAGGTAGCGTAAGTCAGCGTAATTCATCGCCAAGTTAATCATTGTTTATGCTTCACTACGCTTGGCAGCGTGAATGAGCATAAAGCAACTTGGGTCCATCACTTTTGTGCTTTATTATGCTCTTGTACGCGACGCAACGCGTACGAGTGTAATGTAGCCCAAAATCAATTGAGACATGCCCGATCCACATTTGTTATTCATACGCACAATACGTAGATGCATGTATTGTGTGTGGTCATGAATTTCAGCATAAGGATGATCAAGTCAACGATCTTCCGAAGGGTTTGAAACATGTGTCAGCACATCCATTCCTTCTCCACATGTCATCAAACTTATAAATACCTCAGTTGGCAAGAGAGATGAGGGATGAGACAAAAAAGAAAAGAAAAAAGACACAGAGAGAGACAGAACCAGAGAGTAGCATTTTGGAAATCTTTTGGCAGCACTATCTTTGAACAAAGACAGAAAAAATTTTGCTTGAACATTGGCAGCAGGAGTGATTAGTCCTTTGGCAAAAACACAACTCTCTCCATTGGCAATCATTAGTAGTTTAAGAGCAGAGACTACCCAAGGCAAAAGGAGTGGATCAGAGATCAAGAGATCATCTGGTGTGGCTTGTGAGTCCTATTGATCAGAAGCAATTGATTGGTAGACGTCAAAACTTGACCTTCCTCACATCCCATCTCCAACCTATGAGGTAGATCGGACTCCATTCTGTACCTCTTCTTCGACATTTTTCTTGTTACTTTGTGTTTGCTTCACACAAGACAATCGGGGTCTCCCTAGTGTAAATTGATATACGGAATGCTCATTTTTCTGGGTCAAACAATAGATCCTGAAATCACATGTTTCTCTCGTGTCTGATTCCTTTTATCGTGGTAATGTTATCATTATTTCAATTTATCTACATTGTTTTTCTCTCATTTTGCGACCCGTCGAATCAAATCGTTCCACGCAACATTCATAATCTCCATCGGTTTACTGATTTAGTAAGTCCCTGTCTGATTGACAAGACTGTTCAGGGCACCACGGATTCATTTTTCCCCAGCACAGCCCTCGCACGGATCCGTGGTTAAGACTGTTTACACGAATTTTGTTCGGTATTCCAGCTACCGACATTTTCCATCGTTACACCCAACACATTAGACCAAGACATAGAGCATAGCATAGAACCTAGCAGTGAGGTGAATTACAACAGCATGGATGGATGATAGAGAAGGTGGAATGAAGTTTCAAATTAACATCATAAGAAGTTCCTTATGAAATATTTTGTTAAAATGACCTAGGAAGTTCCATCCTTAGTCCAAACAAAAACCACCTGCTTCCAGTGACTTTGCATCATCACTCCAACACCGATCCACCCACTTGAGACACAAGAATGCTTCCACAAAACAACCACCATTCCACAAAGAGAAGAAAATAGAAGTAGAAAGTGAGAGAGAGGGCCTTAGTTAGAGGGGACCTTCAAGCATAGGTGCATGCTATTTGAGTCCCATCACTAGTGCTTGTAGCCCATTTATTTGTCCAAGGGATGTGCTTTGAATTTCCATTGGTTTTTTCTTGAAATGGGAAGCACACCATGCAAGGACTTATTCATGTTGAAGGGATGTGCTTTGAATTTCCATTGTTTTTTTCTTGAATGGGAACCACACCATGCAACGACATTATTTAACTTCCTATTAGTGATTGGTGTGCAATGGTAAGAAGTTTATGAAAAACACACACTCAAGCGAGTAGAAGAGTACAAAGAGTATTGAGTCCCCTTGAAGTCACACCCCTTACAAACCTTTGAATCCTTCCTAATGTAAAAACTACCAAGGTCACCAATTGATTAAAACTTTCTTTCATGAAAAGGGACCTCAAATTCCCATAACAAGGAAAATCATAGAGTTCATTGGATGCGTGGATGATGTGGACTCATTACCTATTCCATGAAGAATAAACCATTCCAAAGTCATGAAACATCAAAATTCAAAAATAGAAACTAGAAATTGATAATAACACATTAAGCACAAACTATCATTAGTAAGCAACAATAGCAACATTATGTCTTGTGACAATAAAGCACCTTTATTAGCATAGATAAGAAAATATCACACTTGAAAAAAATAAAGTAAAATAAAGTAAAATATATAAGAAAGTGTCAAATAATTAAGCAAGTTTAAAGTTACTAAAGATGGTGTAATATTAGAAAAATTCAAAAATAAAAAATTTGTAAAATCAAAAACATGAAAGACAAAAAGGTAGAAAAACTGAGAGGCCATGGCAATGGTTAGCATGAATGGCCATCTCACCCATGATTGAGTTGGAAGGAGGAGATCCAAAAAATAGAACATGGTTGTCCATCCATTGAGGTAGTAGTTGCACTAGCCTATCTTGGTTCTAGGAAAGGTTTTACTTGTTGGATGTTGATCAACTACTTTTTATTTGGGCTGTTAGGTTTGTAGATTATCATGGCCCTAGAGAGAAAGGTTTGATCAATTATATAAGGTCCCTCCCATAATGTTTAAAATTTTATCTTTTGAGGTACATGTGTGGGGTTCCAGTAAAGAACCTTATCTCCTATTTGAAGTTTTACTTTCTTGATTCTAAGGTCGTGTTGTTGCTTGCTAAATGCCTTATTCACCTCATTCAAGGGTAGGGCAACTAATCTATTTTCATCTAACATGTTCAAGTTGATTAATCTTTCTTTCTATGCTACACTTAGGTCAAGATTTAGTCCATAGGCTGTTGAGAGTGTATGAAGCTCAGATTGGATTGGGAGCATTGGAAGTTTTCTATACACTAACATGTAGGAAGAATAGCCAATAGGAAGTTTCCAAGTTGAATGATAAGCCTAGAGAACATCATTGAGTTTTGTACTCTAATCCTTTCTATATTTTCTAATGGTTCACATTAGTATTTTTGTGATCTTCCAATTGGTTACCTCTACTTGACCATTGGCTTAGGGATGGTAAGGTGTTGTTAATGTATGTTCTACCCCCAAGTGTTGCATTAACTTTCTAAATGTGGCACCTATGAAATTAGTTCCATTATCAAAAATTAGTGAACCTAGTATTCCAAACCTATTAATGATATTTTTTTATATAAATTTTGTAGCAATGGATGATGTATAATCAATAATGGCTACTACTTCTACCCATTTTGTGTAGTAGTCAACTGCTACTATAATATACACCTTTTCGTTGGACATGGGTGTGATGGGATCCATGAAGTCAACACCCCATATGTCAAAATATTCTAGTCATTGAATCCACTATTGAGGACCTTCCATATGAGCAGTCATCCCCTTATCACATTGACAACATTCAGAAGACTTGATGTACTGGTGGGCATCCTTAATGATTGTAGGCCAGTAGTATCCTACCATCAGGATTTTTATGGTCATGCATCTCCCTACATAGTGGCCTCTACAAGGGCCTTCATGAGCATCCTAGAGAATATGTAGTTGATCTTCATCAGGGACACACCAATGTATCAAGCCATCGGCAAACACTTTGTAAAGGTGCCCATTGATTTCCATGAAGTATTTGACCTAATGGAGAAATTGTTGCTTCTTTCTAAGATCCAAGTCTTATGGTATCTCTTGAGTAAGAAGATATGTGAGGATGCCATTATACCATGTTTCTTTTGTAGGTGTTTGTTCACTTATTGCTCCTATAAAGAGGAGTTCATCTAGAAACTGATTAGAGAGTAGGCTCTCCTCCTCTTTATTATCCCATCTTAAGTAAGAGAGGTGGTTAGTGATCACATTCTCAGTTTCTTTCCTATCTACCATAGTGAGATCAAATTCTTGCAAGATCACAAGACACCATATGAAACAAGGGATCACCGTTGGCTTATTCATAAGGAAATGGTCCATATGCACAAATACTTTATAACCAAGCACATAGTGCCTAAAAATTTCTAGTGCATACACCACTACCATTAATTCTTTCTCTGTGGTGGTGTAATTTAACTATGCTCCCACAATGCTTTGACTCATGTAGTGGATGTAATATGGACATTTCTTATCATCCATCTACATGAGTACTACTCCCAAAGCATATTTAGATGCATTTTTCATGATATGGAATGGTCTAGACTAATCTAGTGCTTGTAGTATTGATGTATCTATGAGTTTCTCCTTTAATTGTTAGAATGCATGTTTACATTCCTTGGCCTAGATGAAAGGTGCATATTCCTTTGTAAGTTCTACCAATGGCTTTGTAATCTTAGAAAAAGTTTCTATGAATCATTGATAGTAGCCAGTGTGTCCAAGGAATGACTAAACATCTTTAATAGTATCTAGTTGGCATGTTATTCCTTGGATGATCCTTATTTTTTCTAGGTTTACCTCAATCTATTTTTGTGAAATTTTATGCCCTAGTACAATGCCTTTGTGGACCATGAGATGGATCTTTTACCAATTGAGCTGTGGATTTATCTCTACACATCTCTTCATTACTTACTTAAGTCAGTCCAAGGCTTGCTCAAAGGTAGCTCCATAGGTGGAAAATTCATCCATGAAGACTTCAACACCACTACTAATTTGCTATTGAAAGATACTAAGGACCAAGCTTTGAAATGTTGTAAGGAAATTTCATAGACCAAATGGCATCTTACAATATGCAAAAGTCTCCTAAGGACTCATGAATGTTGTCTTGGCCTAATCTTCGAGTGCAATTTAGATTTGGTTATAGCCATTATAACTATCCAAGATGATACAATAACAATTCCTAGATATGGTATCTAATACTTGATCCACAAATGGCAAATGAAAATGATCCTTAAATGTTGCCATATTTAATAGCTTAAAGATGATGCAAACTCACCATTTTCCATCCTTCTTTGGTACAATTATGAGTGGGCTAATCCATTCACTATCCACAATTGGATAGATGAACCTCACCTTGAGGAGTTGCTTTCCTCTTTGATAATCTAGTTCAATTTGGGGTTCAACCACTTCTCTAGCTACCTTCTAGGCTTCATGGCCAAGTTGGTGTAAATGCGATACTCGCATATCCTTGGATTGATTCCTATTAGCTCTAGATATGATCAAGAAAATGTTGTTGACTATTTTTTCACCACTTTCAACAAATTTTCTTTTTATTTAGGAGAAAGTTTGGCATTAATGATTACTATTTTACCATTATTTAAAAATGCATACTCCATACTAGTCAGTAAATATTTTAGTTCTAAGGGCTCTTACTTAAAGGGATCATGGATTTCCAACTCTCCCCAAAAAGTATCATCATCTTCATTAGAAAGTTGGGAATGAACTTATTCAATTTTGTCTATGCTTTCAACATATGCATATGGTAAGCTCTTAGTTGGCTTCATGCATATTGTGCTGCTATCTGAATCAGCTATCAGCCACTTGGTGCACTCTTGCTTTGTGGATGCTACATACAGGCACCTTTAAATGTTAATTTCTTGTGTACATAGATTACATGCCTTAATGTATGTGCTCTTGATGGATCAAATATTTTGCACATAATTGAACCCTTTATCATTGTATACAATGTATGGAATATGCTTCTTCTTAATTTTCGCTAGCTCATTTTGATTAGATATTTCTAAAAATAGATCCCTTATATCCATTCTTGCATTGACTGTGCTTAACCAAGCCCTTCCCATAATGATGGGAAAGTCATTTTTGGAATTATCCACCTTGATTACTAGAAAATGAGTAGGATAGGACCACCCACAAAATATGGTCACAATGTCCTCTACTAATCCCAAAGGGATAGTAATTAGCTGATCTACTAATTCTAAATGAATGTTACTCTTCTTGAGAGGTACTAGGTTCTTGGCCTTGTACATGTCATGGGAGATGAGGTTAACTCTAGAACCAGAGTCAAGAATAGATTTGCATGGCTCATGTCTAGAAATCTGTAGATAAATGGGTGGACTTTCCAAGTTAGATCTTTTCTTAGAAAGATTACCAACCTTGATCTCGTTATAAACAACATGAGTTAGCATTATAGTGCAAATCCTAGGTAGCACTTGGTTTGAAGGGCACTCGAAGGTATTTCATGTAGAGGATGAGGGTGATGGAAATGTAGGATGATTAGCTAGAGTAGGTTGTAAGGGTTATAGAGGACTACTGGGTTAGAAGAAATGTCTTTTCCTTGATCAATTATAAAAACTAGTTGTGAGTGTACAACGTGTGTAGCATTTTGTTATTGTAGTTGTGGAGGAATCTCACCCTGCATAGACGGGGAGGAGGTAATTGAGTTGAAGGTGGAGGTGTAGGTGTAGGTGTAGAGGGATGTGAAGGATGATAAGGATATGGATATGGGTTTTTCCCTTGAGTAGATGGTGAATATGTTCAGTGATACTTTGTAGGGTAATAGTGATGCTATAATGATGTATGACTTGCAAAACTTCTAGGGGAGACATGCTACTGAACATAGTACCCTTATGAATTTGGTTTTCTATAAGGGTATTGTTGCCTTGGTGGTGGTATTCCCCATGATTGTGGTTAGTACCACTATTGGTATTGTTCATAAGGTTATGGATGAGTTCCACTTGGGTAGTAAGCTTGTTGTTGTTGGTGGAACTATCTTGGACTACCTTGAGGGTAAGGTGATTACCTTGGAGCTTGTCTATGTGCTAGGTGAGGATTCAATGTGTACACTCCAAACTCTTGTAAGTGTGACACTATAGGGCAACATCCATTTGGATGTTTGTATTGATAAATGTCACATTCAATTTTATCATCAGAGTCAGACTCCATAGCTTCCTCTACCATAGTAGCTTTGCCCTTACCTCTTTGGTAGGCACGTTTAGATTCTTTTCACCTCCTATGATTACTATCACTATTTTTCTCTTTGGATTTTTTAGCAATCTTCAAAGTGATTTGAAAATTTTCATCTAAAGAGTCCCATAACTTATCAACCTTGGCTGAAATGTTAGAAATAGATTTTTGAATAGGCAAGGTCTTTCTATTCACCACTTCATCAAGTGGTTATTCCTCCTTGTCACAAAATTGGACCTCTTATTTTCTTATGGATAGGTCCCTATTATACTTTTTAACACTTTAACTTTTTTGTAGATCACCTTCTTCTTTTACTACCTACTCAATTATCCTTTGGATTTAATGGGCTCTTAGTTTAGACAATCTTCTTTGGGCATACATCCCAAGGGTTCTTCTTGTTTCAACTCTGAGCCCATCTATGATGTGGTAAATTTTTTCCTTCTAAGAATAACCATGGCTATGGAATTAGTGTAAGAGTGAATAATATTGACCCATGAGGGCATCCAAGGGTTCATGTGATCCCTATTTTCAGCCTTGGATCTACCTTCTCAAATTAGACACTCTAGAGTATGTCTAGTATTTATCATTGAACAACTCTAACATAGTACTCCATTAGTGAATGAATTCCAGCTCTAAGGACTAGTACCAAATTTTAGCTTCCTTAAGGAGTGTCCTTGGGAAAATATTTAGTTTCTACCACTCATTTTCTATGTTTTTTAAGGCACAAACATCTTGAAAAGCTTGTAGATGTGTTTGCGGATCAAAGTTGTATCCTCCCTCAAATCTTGGGATATTGCTCATATCTAGGAACTTGATCCAAATATCCTTCATGTGTCTAGTTGGGATTTTTACTACCTCCACAATGTTGAGCATACTTCAAGTTGCTAATAGAGGTTCATCATCATCATTGCATTGATGATGCCGATGATGATTTTAGCCATCCCTTTAGTTTTGGTGGCCTTCATGGTCATTGTTATCTCACTGATCATCTTCATCATGATTGTTTTGAAAATGAATTTCATGAGAATCATGAGATGAAAAGAGTGAACATGAAGGTGGATTGCCACCACCATTTTGGTGTTTGCCACCACTCATGTTTATTACGATCACCATCCTTAGATCCCTTGTTGTTGTGGTGCTTGCCTGAGTTCCTACCTTGGCTACCACTTTTTCTTGAATCCAATTTATGAATAGTGGATTCTATGGTTAGGTTCACACCCTCACCATCAATAGTAGGGGGTGGAGAATCTTCATATTGAGAACCTTTAGTAGGAGGATCCTCAATGTCATCTTGATTTAGTAAGAACTAGGGATTGGTGTAATGTTTCCCCTTTGTAACTTCATGGAGTTTCTTCTAACGTTGATCTCATTTATGTTGTGTTTTAGTGGGATAGTAGTTTCAAGTGTCATATCCATCTACAATGTATTCTTTGTGAAGATCTTAGATGCCTAACTTTTTAAGGATTTTGAATAGCATCTTGGGCATAGATCAATTGGGGGCCAAGACAACTTTTCCCTCCATATCATGCCCTCGCAACTATTCATCCTGATGTAGGATGAAGATGAAGTTTGGCACAAATTCATTTGGATGAGTATATACCACCTTGCATTCTTGTGGAACCAGTGGTTTGGTATCTTTGGGCTTGTGAGAAGAAGACATTTTGCAAAACAAGATAAAATTATCAATGTGCTCTTATAACTCTATGTATAGTGGGAATGATATTAACCTTGAGGCTCTTACAATGATATTAATGATATTCACTTAAACATAAATAGCACATGTTCCACAAACAAAAGTCCTTGACAATAGTGCCAATGATGAGTGAAGAGGTACCCCTATGTCCAACCATATGAATCACGAAGCGTTCACACACTATCTGGTTGAATTCCATCGACTTTATCATTTCCAGTGCACTAGTCCTTTAAAAAGTAAATCTAGCCTTAAGGTCAATCATTGTCTTCCCAATTACACTTGTGAGGTTCATTGGTATGGTTAAGTGTAACTGAGGCATCTGATTTTTATCATTTTATTTTTTATAGTTTGGTGCTCAAAATATAGATAAAAGGAATCTGATTAACTAAAATAAATTAACTAATTAAGTAGCATTTAAATAATTCTAAGATAAGAATCTGATCCCACTTTCTGTACATATTTTAAACTTGTATCTACTGGTAGGTGACTGAACACTATGCTATTGGGCATACCAAGCAATAAATCTACTAGGATTACCAAGTGAATATGTGTTACACTTGAAGTGGTCGTACTTATGTGTGCAATCTATCTCGCTTAATTTCCTCATTAATAATAACTGGAAAATATTTAATAATTAATTGAAAACATATAATAAATAATTGAAAATAATAAATGCATAAATAAAATAGCTAATCTATCCAAAGTGTTGCAAGGTTTATCAAAAATCTCATCTTTATTATCGCATACACTATCGTGCTCAAGTACAATAATGCTTGAATAAAGATTTGTACACTCAATGAATCCTACTGTAGGCACTCAAAGGAAAAAAATTCTAACTTTTAAATGTAAAAAATGCAAGAGATCTGCTACAACTACAATCTACTTATGCCATAAATGTGACTACAAGTGTGCATTTATAGCTGACACATGACACAACGTCAATGGGGCCTTGTTGACACGTGGTAAGATGTGTCAACTAGGCCTCATTAACAAGGCCTCGTCGATGTAGCCAACTTAATGTAACTAAGTAATAATCATTAGTATATATCATATATCTATCCATACAACTATCAATTATCCATATAATTATCGCATCATATACAAAAATCACATATGTGCATATCCATAAAAAGACATATGTGAACATCAACATCTCCAAATTTATCCCCCTTTTTGGACATTAGCAAAAAGAAAAATATAGAGAGAAAACATCCAAGGAATCTATCCACTAACCTTGGTCACATCATCAGACTCATCATCTAAAGCAACTACCACTCTAGATGGATGATAAGTCTCCTCCTCATCGTCATTACTATTGGTGTTGGTACTGTTCAAAAACTACTCATCCTCATTTGAGAACTCTATTTGCTTAATAGGGGCCCTCTAAGGATGAAGCTTTATTAGAAATTGAGATGACGCTAATGCATCAGGTGGAGCTAGAGTCTATTGAAAATATGAGGAAGCTTCCCTCCTCTAATAGGTAACATCAATAGGTATTCATTTGGGAATGTTCCCAAAGATGCTCTTTGTGGCTTAATGTGTAAAGTATTTAGAACCATCACATGTGGATGGAACATGGTGCTCAGGTTATGTAGAAATATGATACTCCCCCTAGACATGAGTTGATGGTGCATCAAGCTTAGAACTAGACTCCATCTAGAGTCATATGCACAGGAAGGTCCAACTACTTTAGAGTGCCTTAGTGGAGTAGGAGTTTCCTCCTCATTATTAGAGATAGGAGGAGTAGTAATCTTCATAAATTGTTGTCCATCTAAAGGAAGAGGTACGTTAGCTACATTCATACTCTTGTGAAAGTAAGACTAATTCCTCCCAAGAATCCTGATAGCACAAGAAAATGATCAAATAAGCTTCTTTAAGAATGATGTGAGTTGAGCCCTTGTAGATTTTGACCTACTCAACTAATGAGAGCTCTAGATGATGATGTAGCTTTCTTCTTCTTTTCTAATGGAGCTGGCCTAATGCTAGCACTTACTTTTGCTACATGAGAAAGGCTTCTCTTCTTAGCATACTCATTGAGGCATCACTTTCCTTTAAACAAAGGCATCTCAAGTATAGGTACACCTTTATGATGAATTAGCCATTTGATAAGATAAGGGTGCCCAAGCATTCTTTCCTTAGCATTTAAACTCAAGATGTGTTAGTAGAGAGTATGCTCCAAATCAAGTGGTTATTCTATGAGGAGGTAGGATAGCAAAAAATCTTGGGGTTTTACCAAATAGTTGTAGCTTCCCCCTTTCACAATGATATTATACAAGACAATAAGAGATAGAGTGGAAGCATCTGGAACCATCCTATTCCTATCAATCTTGTCTCTACCAAAAGATACAAACTCATCAAAGAGGGCATCACAAAACTAATCATGTATGATGGGAATTATACCATTAGTGTAAATATGATTCATGGAAGTAATGGTAACCCAAAACACATCATCACTAGATATGTGAAGAAGTGCATTCATAACTTGGGGAGACAATTCAATAACCAGACCTTCAACCATGAAAGTAAAAGCCCCAACCACAGCATTTGAACTTACAATGTTACAATAAAATTTCCTAATCAATATTTCAAGGACCAATAAATTTATTTTAATAAACTCTACCTAGTTTAAAGCTTAAAAATAACTCATTAGAGTTTCTTCCTATGCTAGGGAAAAGAAAAAGAGTGCTGAAAGATGATATTGGTGGATTGAGTTACTTCAAATTGATGGTGGGTGCTGAAGCTTTTGAATTGGAGCATGTAAGTGGTTGGTGTGCTATTGGAACTTGCTCCTGATTGCTTCTTAGGTGGCATCGTGGACATTCCAACCTTCTTGTGAGCCATATCTAATGAAATCACTACTGCTAGTGGATCCCTAGTTGTCTATGAGTGGTTGTCTTTGAAGAATAGGGCAATAAATGAGGGTTTGAATATTTTATAGATACCACTATGAGGGATTTTTAATGAGAAAGAAGATGTCTTTTACAAAAATGAGACTTCTATACTATGGTTAAAAAGTGAAGTAGACATCTTCCATACATAGTAGATGTCTTGGTTGCACTGAGCAAAAAGACAAGTAGACATTTTCTTCTTTGAATCGATGTATTCATGTAGACATATTTTGCCAAAAGTAGACATCTCCTAGAAGATGTCTTCAGGTAGATGTTTTTTCTAAAATATCTTCAACAAATTGGTGTTCTGGATAGGTTGTCATGATCTAGTCTTATAATTACTTAATATTAATTTAAAAACTTACTTGTACCTACATTTCGTGTCAAGAAGAGTGAAGGTGATTATAAAGCTAAGGAATGAGATTCCTCTTTTGAGGTTTCTTGTCTCTTCAATCTCCAAGGCTTGGCTCCCTCTTAAAATTTTTTTATGAGATTATCCTCATTCTTTTGTTCCTTCCTTTTGGATCTCCATTCTTTCTTGACCCCCTTGTTCTTTTGAGTTATTATCCACTGTTTCCTATCTTCCTGCATAAATTCCTTTCTTAATGCATTTTGATAAGACCAAGGAGTCCTATGGAATGTCTAGCTATTCATATGATAAAACATTAAATTGCATTTCCATTGTTTATGTGCAAATTTATGACAATAATGGCCTCTAATCCTTCTATAGTAATAAGAGTGATTATGATGATCAAACCTTTTATGCTCCTTTTGGCGAATAGGAGCTTCTTCTATTTTGATGTAGTGGCATTGTTCCTTGGTATAGCATTCGGTTGAGATGGGGTTGGTGAAGATTATTCACTTTATATACAACATCTAAGCCCACTCTTGTCATGTGGACTTCTTCCTTACCCTAAAATCATCCAAATGGATTCTTTTCCCTTCACTAGCCTTTTGTTCACAAGTTTAACATCTACAATTTCCAATTTATCCTACTCATAGGACAAGGTTACTTTTTTATTCTTAGCCCGTAGGTCTGAGAGTTGTTTGGTAAGATTGAAAATTGTTTAATTCAATAAAAATATATCATGATCTTTTATCTTAACTTTCTTATTCAACTTATTTTAGAGACTTTGAAAAGATAATAATTCATTACATAACAAATCAAACCTTTCCTCCTCATTTAGTTCATCATCTGAGGATTTAGCATCATCATCTATGAAAGCCATAAAGATGAGGTGTGAATATTTTATGTCATCCTCTACCTCTTCTTCACTTTGCTTCCCATCATCCCAACATGTGTAGAGGTTGGTCTTTTTCATCTCTTCATTTGATCTGTTCTTTTGCTATACCCTACCATTACTAGAACATTTGGAGGCCATATGGCCTCTTCCACCATAAACCCAACATTCTATAGAAGAAGAAACAAAAGTAGTATTTGAAAATTTTTTACCTCTCTCTTTACCTTTGAATGGATTGGATTTTTGTTGATTGAAGCTCTTACCCCTCTTTGCTATGAGTCTTCATAGCTTTCTTGAGAGAAGGGCTATCTTTGCTTCATTGTCCACATCTAGCTCATTAGGTTCTTTTTTCTTGGTGACTAATTTAAGGGCAATGGGTTGTCTTTCTTGAATGGCTCCTTCTCTTATGAGATTCATTTCATAAGAAATGTGAGAAATTTGAAGCTCTTCAAATTTTAGTTTTGAAAAATCCGTAATTTCTTCGATTGCATTCACCTTTGGCCTAAATTTTGATTGTAGTGTCCTGGTCATTTTCATAATAATATCACTTTCTAGTAAATCTTGGCCACAACAAGATCATTTTATCTAGAAATATAGTCTTTTATTTTCTCTCATTCTCTCATTTTTAGCTTGTTGTACTCACTTTGCAAAACTAACAATTTGGATTGTTTAACTATAGACATTCCTTCATAAGTAGCCTCTAATGTCTGTCAAATTTCTTTGGCCATTTTACATGTAGCTACTATATTAAACTTAGATTTATTCAAAGCATAATATAAATTTTTTTTTGCTTTAGAGTCAAACATGAACTTCACTTTTTCTTCTTGACTCCATTTGTTGTGGGGCTTGATGGCTCCTTTTGTGCTATCGAATGGTGACGTGTAGCCTTCAAGAATGAATTCCTAGATTTCAAACTCCATAGATTTGAAGAAGCCCTGCATCCTCTCTTTCCAATAGAAAAATTTGAATCCATCAAATATGGGTAGCTTTGTGTACAAGGTTCCCTTCATTGTTTACTCTTGAAGATGATGTAGAACCACTTGATGAAGCACCAAGAGTACTAGGCTTCGATATTACTTGTGGATCGTAGAACTTAGAGAGGGGGGGGGGGGGGGGGGTGGTTGGGATGCGGGGGGATGAATAAGTTCCCTAAATTAAAAATTTCAGCCACCAAGAATACAATAAATTTTAATGTGGTTTCCCAACTTGGGTAGTTCGCACTTGGAGGGGAGATCGCTTGCACACCTTTGAACTTTATTTCTCTCAAAAGTGGTTTGAAGTGTACCACATCTTGTAAAAGCTCTAAGCTTTAATTCAAAGTGATTTGATGCCATGAATCCACTCAACCCTACAAGTTTCCAACAAGCTTAGAAAGGGATTTCTAAGATTTCACAGCCTTTACAACTTGAGCTCCACTTTAGAGTGTTGTGGTGCTACACTAAAACTTAATCCCATAGGATCCCAATAAGCTCAAGGATAATTCCTTCTTACAAGAAGCACATCTACCCCATAGGGAAAAAAAGAGAAACAAGAATTACAAGGAAATGATGTAGCTAATTTTCTGGTCCTTATACTATTAGGTACAACACAATTGATTACTACAATAGTATAATTGATAGTACAATGAAGAACACAAATACAATAAAATAATATGCACAATGATTACCTGATGTTGATACTTGCTTGCACAAAAAATGTTTTTTTACATTCCCTAAGATAATAAAGTCTTCTTATAGACTTGATGTTTCCAAAATCACCTCAAAATTTATGCAATAGCTATCTAATAGCTAAGGGAGATGTCTTCTTCAAGATTGGGATGTTTCACAGTTTAGACTTGAATTCTAGATAATGTCTTACATCCAAGGAAGACATCTTCTAGGAGACGTCTACATGTAGATGTCCTCTCCATGTAGTAGACATCTACTATTTTTACAAGATGTATTCCATGCTTCTTCTATTCTTTAGCCAAGACATAGAAGTCTTCTCCATGTAGTAGACATCTACTATTTTTACAAGATGTCTTCTATGCTTCTTTTGTTCTTCAACCAAGACATCTTCTACTTCTTGTATATGTCTTACAACATTTTGGTTTTTCTTCCCAAGGCTTCCTTTTGTTAATTTGGCTCATCCATGATGTTGGGAAATTCTTCATTTTTCTATAGTCTTCATCTTTTTCATTATTACTATTTCAGTTCTTTAGTCTTCTATTTGACATCTCTTTGTAGATGTCATTTTCTTTGGCTCTTCTTGTGGTCTCCATGTTCTTTTCATATAAACACAAAAACTACACAAACATTTTTGTTTTCCATTTTCCTTAATGTTTTAACATACCAAAAGGTCAGTAACGATGATATCATTAATATGAGTACTTTGAATTAATGATAATGCTTACAAGTCTTTTATTGGCTTTGTCATCACTTATTTCATTATTAGTGCAAGTTTCTTCTACCTCATTTGTGGTTCAAAAAACACTAACGTTCTTCAAGATATATCCATGCATGTGCTCATGCCCTAAGATCTTTTATTAACCATACAATTAGCATATATCCTACCATTATTAGAATGAGGTTTGAGATAGAAATCATATTAATGCATCATAATGAGGGTCATATCAACTCTTCTAGTATGTCTCATCATCAACTAGTTCATATCCTCATGTTAGTATCACCATAAAATGATCATAGCTCATTCATAATATCACCAATCATAGCATAATGATTTAAGGTAGTGGTCGTAAGCAACTTATGATACCTGCACCATTCCTATCATCAATCATGTTAACATAGGTTTTCATGCCAATATAAATCATAGTACATCAATCCAAGGCAATGGTCATAAGTAACCTATGTTACATGCATCATCTCTGTCATCAATCACACTAACATATGTTCTCATACTAGCATAACTATACACATGTTGATTCTAATAATGTTAAATCATAATACTTAATCTAATCATATGCAATACACATATCAAGTTTCAAATAATAGTATAATAATCATATCCAAGTGTACAAGAATAATAATTAATACATCAATACCTTTGTTTAACTTGTCAATGTTAATTACCATACATATGTCTTAGCCATGACCTAAGCAAAACTTGTGCATTACTTGCACCATCTAGTTTACAATTGAGCATAATCTTAATATGGTTTGCATTGGCATCATGCTAGGCACTATGAGTTGCAACATACATAGTATCAGTTGTCTTGTATCCAGACTACATAAGAAAATAACATGTTTAAGACCAACCCAACCTTGTTGTGGCCATGTCATAGCTTATGCTTCCTTCTAGATTATTGTAATCTAATGTAGCTAAGCTATTACTAAAAAATTGTGTGTAAAGATCCAATGAATTACTAACATGTTATGATCATGATCTATATTTTGGATAGAATCCTAACCATTATTGCATCATGTGGATTCCATCCCTTGCATTCTTGAAAAATATAAAAAATCATTAGTATCACGAAGATACTACACGGTGTACTTATTATGTTCTCAATCATGAGCAAGTTGTGATCCCACTAAGATATATCATTTGGTTGAGAGGCCATTACCAGTCATAATTCAGTAATGCTAATTTTGTCCATAATGCTAACTAACGTTGACTTTCTCGACAGGCCATTTCAATAATGCCAACTTTGTGCATAACGTTGATGTGTTATGAAAGGTTACGTCATGTTATGAAAAATTACGTCCATTGCAAAACAGAAATATGTTTAGAAAGGTTGTATAATACATTTAAAAAGGTTTCATCCTTGTTTGAAAGGTTATGTCCCATTGAAAATCATAAATACACCTCATTAGATGAATAGTTTGCGTTGGATTCGGGAGCGCCTACTGAAGCGCAGTAAATCGAAAATTAGCTGAATGCATTTTCATCATATATATTATAAATATATGAAAGGCATCCATTTTGCCATACTTTTTCAATTTTTCTGTGTGTGCTCTTAGCGATGCTTCCATGCCGCAAAGCCAGTAATACAGATTAGTATTTTCATTTCACTGATGATGATGATGTCCGCTTGATAGCATTCTATTTTTTGTGTTGTTTAGCGTCTCTACAATCAATTTATTGTTTGCTTCCGAAATACGCATTGTTAAAATTATGAAATTCTTGAGCATGGAACCTTTGCCGCTACGTCTACGTCTGTGTCTTTGCATCGGAAGTGTGGTATAAGTTTCTCTGAAATGACAAGCATCCATTTTGCCGCTACTGTTTAGATTTTCCTGTGTGTGCTCTTAGCAACGCTTCCATGCAACAAAGCCGGTAATACAAATTAGTATTTTCATTTCATTGATGATGATGATGTCTGCTTGATAGCATTCTATGTTTTTGTGTTGTTTTGTGTGATGGTTTCTGTCAACGTTAACGTTAGTATTTAACATGTGTATGGAAAGCTCACATGCCTTTCGGATCCACATTGTCTTTTGCTATTTCATGTTGTGAACTAGGATGATTAAAAATAAAGATTCACATTACCGTAAGTGTAATTAAATATTATAATATTTAATTATTATTTATTTTTAGGATTGGGTTATATTTAAAAACATATTGGGTGCTTTAGGTTTTTTAAAAATATAAATAGTTTTTATTTTTAGGTTTGGGTTATATTTTAAAAACATATTGGGTGCCTTAGTTTTTTTTAAAAAAAAAATAAATAATTTTTATTTTTAGGTTTGGGTTATATTTAAAAACATATTGGGTGCCTTAGGTTTTTTTTAAAAAATAACTAATTTTTTATTTTTAGATTTGGGTTTTATTTAAAATTTAATACAACCCATAATACTATATAAGGATTCTCATTCCTATAAATACAGATCATGCTAGGTGATAGAGAGCGTGAGTTAAATCAAGTGAGACAACAACATCTGAGAGATCAAAGAAGAGAAGCTCAGCAATGGGGAGATCCTTTGGAGTTGCAAAGAATGGAACAAGATCGCTTACATCAAAGAACGCGTCAAGTAGAAATGCAGCAACAATAGGTGGAAGGAAGTGAGGTTTGTAGATGAAATTTTATTTTTGTTTTAGATGAAATTCATTTAATGTCTGATTTAATAAAGCTAAATATGGTAGGTCACTTTGTATAATAATATTTCATAGAATGGAAGGGATCACAGACAAGGACAAGGAAGAGGTCGTGGACGTGGACAAGGACAAGGACGAGAACGCATAGATGAACACGAAAATCACTTAGCAGTCATTCCTAATGATGAAAATTTTCATCAGCCTCAATTGCATCAATAAGTTATTTCACATATAGGACGTGGTCGTGGTCGTGGTCGTGGACATGGTCATGGTCGTGGATTTGGTCAAATGTATTCAAATAATGATGATTTAATGGTTGAAGATGAATTACTTATAAATCCTATAGAGATTGTTACTATAGAACGAAAATGTGCACAAGGGCATGAAAGACAAGAATGTTTTAGATAACGAAAAAGACAAGAAAAAGTGGCAGAAATGTTAGATTTAGTTGCAAGACTTGATCAGGAATAGGCTCAACCAAGATTGCGAATGGTACATCAACAAATATCTTCTAAACATATGAACAATCAGGTATCTTATCCAAATCTTCATTAGTCAAACACACAAATCATGCATGCAATAACAAGATTTTCAAGCGAGATTGATAAGTTTAGTGTTCCTCGATCATGTGGTATTTGCAATGAAAGTTTTTTAAGTATGTTAATGAAACCTATACAAAGATTTGGTCCAACATGTGCAAGGTGTGAAAATGAAAAAGTAATGGGGATCTTGAATCACAATGGTGAAGAGATTAAAGATTTTTCTACTAATAATAATATGGATCTAGAACCCTAGCCAATAATCTTATCAGAACTATTAGAAGTTGAAGAAATGCCTATATCACAAATTAATCATATTTTACAAGTTATGCATGCTATTAGAGGTCAATTACAATATAAAAGACATACCATCAGTTTTATGCAAGATGTATATGAAATAGCAACTAGGCTACCTTTGAGTATTCATGAAATTTCAATGTTGATACTAAGACGAGTTGATCAAATTAGACCAACCTATAACTTTGTTGTAAATAAAAAGCGTGTGTATGCTGCCTTATTGTATACGAAACAGAATGATCCATTCTATCAAGATGTAGAAATAGATGAGCATTCTTTGGATGATGTTAGTGATATAGGAGATGTTAATGTTTTTGAAAGGATTCATTATATTAGATTGTCTAAGGAGGATGGTGAGATGAGATTACAGTTTGATGGTCCTTTGGTTGATTTAAAGGAGGAAAATATTATTAGACAGACATCATCAGTAGCATCACGTCTAGTTCTTCTAGGGAAAGAACTTGATCTGGTAAGAGCTTGGTTAGAAAATCCAACTGTTGAAAGTTCAGATTACGCACAATGGCCAACACTTTTAGAGTCACCCATCAATGAGTTCAACACAATTGGAATGCTTCCAATGTCATTTCCAACATTTTTTCCACGTGGAAAATGTGACTTCCTTACAAGAAGGTCCAAGGATGTCACGTTACATGAATATGCTAGACATCTACTTTGATATAAGTGTTGGCACATTTGGCCATTACATGGAGCAGTTAGAATATTTTGTTGAAATGTTTTGTTTAAAACATGAGCAAAATCCCTGGTTGAAAATTTGTAGTCCAGTCTTGTGAGTAATGGGTATTCTTGGAGAAGAAAGCCTGGTAAATAATCTTGATGATAAAAGCCTTGTTGAAAAGTAAAGCAGAGTGTCAAGTGAAGGTTGGAATAAAAAGAAGAGAAGGATTATTTACTACAAGAAAGCAATATATGGACAAAATAACAAAATAAATTGACTAAAGAGTTCAATTGGTTTTGAATTTGTAATTGTCAAAGGGTGTAAAGGTTTCTGTATTCACAAAAAAATCTGAATTTATGAATGATTTGAGAACCGTTGATTAACGCTACTGGAAACATGAAACCGAAAAAAAAACAAAAACAGAACTGAATGCCATCATGTTAAGGTTTTTCCTTCTGCATATTGGCTCTAGACTGCTCTCATGTACCCTCTGAAGCTACATTACTGACTCACCAGACACCAAATCAAAGTTCAAGAAATGCGTGGGAGGCTCTTCTTGCACCAATGATTTGTTTTCACAGGAGTTTTAGGCCGCAAACACGTAAAAAATTCAGAAAGAACCAAGGCCAATAGAAGGCAAGGGCAGAACATGGGAACGTAACAAAAATAAAAGATGGAAATCTTCTGTGTATACAGTACACAAAGAAGGACACCCCTGTTTTGTTTAGAATGACGTAGCAGTTTCAGCAACCGATCCATAGCACATTCATCTCGGGTTTGAAATCAATGGCAATTAGAGACAGTTAAAAAAAATGAGAGAACAAAAACGCAGGAAGCCCTAAATTTTGGGGGCAAAACAGAAATTGAAACCCTCAGTTTGGGGCGTGTTGTTCTTAACACGAAAAAACCCTTTCTCCTCTAGCGTGCAACAATCAGATTGCGGTTGCAGAGCCTTCTTGTGCGGAGGCAGTTTGAATCTGCGGTTTTGCTGATGCTACATTTCAAATTTTACACAAACATATGTCATTTCTTGCAGGTTCTGGGCAGAAATAAGCGAAAGACCGTTGCCCTGGAACTGTGAAGAAACCTCCACGCGATTTACAGGGAAGAGAAGGAAAATCATTTCATCGCTTTTGCCAAAAAATTATTCAATTATTTCTACCGCTCAAAGCATATGTCAAAAATAGAGTATAAATTAACTAATAATTTATATATATAGATACATATATATTCACAATATGAAGTACTCATCGTATGAAGTCTTAGAGACCTGCCATCATTCATCCCAAGTTATGAAATATATTATTTACTGCCCATTTAAAATTTGCAATATTGGTTATCCTATTCAATGTCACATTACATTAAAGTTAGCATAAAATGCTCCTCATTTCATGCATGACTTCCTAACTCCCTAACCACATAACCTTCTCCTAGCTTGTTGGACAAGTAATCTTCTGATTGGTTAGTCAAATTCCTTGAGAGAGAAGTTAGGAGAGATATTTTTGAGATATTTGGAAATTGTAACTTCCCTATACATCACTTAGAAGACTTAACATCTCATTTTGAAGAAGCAAAATTAAAAGGATATATATATATGGAGTAAGTTGCAACTATAGCTTGTATTCCCATGTATTTTAGAGATTGTATTTTAATTTTCTATAATATTGTAACTACCAAGACCACTTGTCAATCTTTTTTTCTCTTTGGTGGTTGCAACCACCCAAAATTGTTGTAACTTACCTAACTTGTTGGGCAAGTAGCCTCCCAACTTGTTGGCCAAGTAATCATCTAATTGGTTGGCCAAGTTACTTGGGAGAGAAGTTAGGTGAGATATTTTTAAACATGTAACTTCCCTACCTACCTTAGAACCCTATAAAAAAGGCTTCAAGGGTCAAGGGGGAACATTGGAGACTTTAGGGGGACTACATCATCATCACTTCTCACACTTGGGAGCAAAGAAGATTTGTAAAGAAGATTGTTTGCAAGATGGCTTGCTAGAATAAAGATTTCAGCCTTTTTGTCATGGTCCTGTGAGTTATGCATTTCATTTTTTGTTTTGTTTAAATTGCTTAGCTAGTGGTTTAGATAGTATCATCCTTGGCAAGTAATTTTGGAATTTTTAGATTGCTCTTACTGTTCTTGTTTCCCGATAGAAATTTCTATTAAAATTTTGCCATAGAAGCACTTCTATTTTAAAGCCTTAAGAGCATTTTAGTAGTAAATTTTGTTATTGTGCAATGTGTGGGAACTGCTATTAGATTGTTGTAAGAGAGCCTCTGTTTGTAGTCACACCGTTGAACAATTCAGTAGTCGAGAGGGTTCAGAGAATCTTTGGTATTTTGATGAGACCTGAATAGCTTTTTTTTATCTTTAAAGTGAATTCTTGTGGTATTTCAATCAGAAATTGTCAAGTCTTTTAAAGGTTCTGTTTGAATGCAATCGTTGACATCTATTATCTAGTCAAAATGGAGTCTCGTACGTGGTAGTTTACGCAGCAATTTTTGGTAGCATAATAGGATTGTCTTGAAGATATTGCTTGTTTGAGCCTTGGAAGTTTGAACAATTCGTAGATATTGAATTTGGGATAGCTTTATTGCGAAGTGTTTACTCGTGTCATTTTACCTTGTTTAAATATTTGAGGTCTACACAAATCTGCTTTCTTTTCTTTTCTGTTTATTTCCATCGAATCTTGCTCTATTTCTAGTTTTCTTGTGGAACTATCTCTTTCTCTGGGGAAAATTAGGAGTAGATTGCGGAGTTGTGCTCAAATGTTTTTGCAAAATTTTATTTGTTACAAGTAGGTATTATAAGGACCGCGTAGACTAGGCAGTTGAACAAAATAGGAAATTTTCAAGAACTCACAGTACTTGGCAAAGTTGGCTGAATCTCTTTAAAGTAAGTCATTTGTAGTTCACACACAACGCAATTGTTACATTTTACACAACCACACGCCGCAACAGCACACACACATACTCACATTAACTACTGAGTTTATTTGGAGGTATCTGGGCCTTGGTGTTGCCAGAGACCAGCAGGCACCTAAATCCTGTTCGAGGACACTCGTTGGCGGTCGTGTCCCAAACGGTCGCCAACAATAAGGATGGCAGATTTGGACTTCATAAAAGATTCAGGTCTCAGAAATTAATTACATTTACATTGCTAAATAGCATTCATGTTTTTGACATCTTGTGAACTAATTACATAGGAATTTTATTTTTATTTTCAGGTATGACATTTATAACATGATAACAAGAAATTGTGCACTAAAATCAACATTAGTATTCTTCAAAAAAAATATTACAAAAGCACCATTAACAATACAAGAATTATGTGAAGGACTACAAAATGCACCATCAGATAATTTTGTTGATAATTTGATGAGATTTGGAACAATGATACGAGGAACGCCTTCGTACTAGAGAAAATGCAAAGCACAGTTATTTAATTTGATAAATGAGTTGGGTGCACCAACTATTTTTTTAACTTTAAGCACAACAAATCTTTGTTGGACAGATCTACATAAGGTAATGCCTATAGAACCCTCACAAAATGTTTCTGAGATAAGAGAGTGGAAAATGAAAAATATTATTGAGAACCCACATATAGTTGTTGAGTTTATGCATCTTCGACATAAAACATTTCGAGAAAAAATTTTATTTCAAGAATTTGATGTGGTTGATTACTGGACAAGATATGAATGGAAACATAGGGGATCACCACATGTCCATGGCTTTCTTTGAATTAAGGGAGCTCCAAATATAGAAGAACTTGATTGGAATGACCCAGAAACAGTTAGAAAGATGAAAGAGTTTTTTGATGCAATAACAAATGCATTGAATAGTAGATTCAATCAAGATGGAATATCCAATGTTGTTTGAAATTTCTAAATATTTATTTTAAATGTTAGAAAATTGTTTAGGTTATTTGAAAAAACCATTATCAAAATTATACAAATCTTTCATTTGTAGATGCAACATGTTAATAATCCCAAGAATCCATGCGAAATTCAAAGTCAACAGCTGCAATTCATGGCTCTTGACATTGATTATGATGAGCTCTTAAATTCAGTTCAACGACACACACAATGTAAGAGAGGAGCATGTTTAAGAATCCAAAATCAAATGCAAGTTTGCAGGTACAATTATATTTCTTTGAATACCTAGATTCTTATTTTCATCATGAATGTATGGGATCTAGGAAAATAATTTTATAACTTCAATTTATTACCTTAGGTATAATATTCCATGGCCATTGCAAGCTCAATCAGATCTCTTTCAAGATCCAGAAAACAACCATCATGTTACATATGAACCACATCAAAATGATCCAAGGTTGAATATTCATAATAGAATGATCCTTCAAACATGGAGAGCAAACATAGACTTTCAACCGATCCTTGAAAAATATGTTGTTATTAAAAATATTGTAAAATATGAAGCAAAATCTGAAAAGAAGTCAAGATGCTTTCATGATTTATTCCTTCGTATTGTCGAATCTTGAAACCCTAAAGAAAATACAATGATTGCATACAAAAGACTCATGATGGATGCTGCAGCTGATAAAGATAGAAGTGCCATGGAGGTTTGTCATATGCTATATGAACTTCCATTAGTTGAATGCAATCGACTATTTGATACTATAAATGTGTCTAGAGATATGTATAAAAGAGTTATACCAGATCTAGATGGAGATGAGGAACCAAAACCATATACAACCCTTATCAATGCATATCAAAAGAGACCACTAGAAATGGAAGGAGTTTCATTGTTGAATGCTTTGAAATATTTTACCTTTATCTCGAAGAAGAGAGAGCTACCAGTGTGAAAGCCTTGACTACGACCAGTTGTTGTAAGAACATTTCCAAAATTTAGAGTAGATCCAAGAGTAGGAGAGGAGAAATGGATAGATTAATGTTGGGCACAACTGTTACTATACTATCCTTTTAGAGATTTCAAGCATGATCTAGGAAGAAATGACAAAGAAATTAAACGAAAAGAGAGGCATCTATGAATTAGAAGAGAAGACATTCGATGAAGAGTTTGAACGTGCTTGCAAGGAAGAGAGGCAGTATACAGATATTATTTCGAAAATATAGGATGGTGTTGAATATGATTTTGAAGTACTAAATTGACATCTACTTACATAAGCTCATTTTCAACGAACTGAACTCGAAATGCTTGGATTAAGAGATTGAGATGGACAAAATGAATGGTCAGCCAACTATCTAGGAGAAGATGTTGCAAAGACTATTACGTCTTTTGTTCATGATCATAGATCACATGGGATAATAACACATTCAAGAAATAACAACAAATAGGTGGACATATCTTCTCTAGGATTTCAATAGAAGAAATTCTACAAGATTATTATTGGCCACCTATATATGCAACAATTTGAAATGGATGAAGTTTCTCCTCTATTGATGATTATTCAAGGTACAGCAGGCATAGGAAAATCGTATCTCATTGATATGATTCATAAAGAATTTAGTTGAACTTGCTCATTCGAAAAGAATAGCTTATTGGTGCTCGCCCCTACTAGTGCTACAACATATAATATTAATGCAACTACAATACATTCTACGTTAAAGATTGGAATCGAAGATTACAAACCATTGGTTGCATCAGCTTTTTCATTATTACAAAATAAATACAAATACTTAAAGTATATTATTATAGATGAAATGAGTTTCATAGGTGGAAAATTGCTTAGCAGCATTGACCGAAGGCTTAAGGAAATATTTCGAGATAATCATTTAGATAACTTTGGTGGTAGATCTATGATACTCATTGGAGATCTTGCACATCTTCCACCTATTAAAGATGTTATACCGTACATATCATCTCAGATGCATGTGAAGAATTTGTGAATGGCATTCAATAAATTTGTAACCTTGGATGTTGTGTATTGAAAAAGGGGTGATGATTCGCAACAAAAAAGATTTAGAGAAGTTTTGATAAATATACGAGAAGGAAAAATGAGTGATGAGGATTATGAATTTTTAAACTTGAGAATGCAACTTCCATCAACATTAGATGGGCAAGATGAATTTGAGGATTTTGTGCATTTGTTTGATACAAAGGATAAAGTGCATATGCATAATGAAAAAATATTGCTCAAAATGCATAAGCTAGTTGCACAGTGCATAGTAGATAGAAAGACAAATGGTGTGAAATTTTGGGATGATTTAGAAGGAGAATTAGACAGAGTAGTGTTCGTTTGTGAGGATGCAAGGGTTATGCTCATTATTAATCAATGGCCAGAAGCAAAATTGGTTAATGGTGCATGTGGAGTCATTAAGAAAATAATATATAGTCCACACTATTAACCTCCACAGTTGCCATTGTATGTCATCATTAAGTTTGACTCCTATATTGGAGTACCGTATGATAATGAACATCCTCGACAAGTACCCATTCCACCAATCATACGTGGAGGACCTCGCCAACTACCACTTAGATTAGCATGGGCTTTAATGATACATAAGTCACAGGGAATGACATTGGAGAAAGTGTGTATAGATGTTGGTAGCAAAGAAACAACAGGTCTTACATTTGTGGCACTATCTCGAGTGAAGAGTATTGATAGTTTGAAGATATTCCCTCCGATCTCCAAAGAAAGATATATCAAGATATTTAAGGCTTCACACCTTCAAAGTAGATTGGATGAAGAGCAACACATTAAATCTAATGAAGAATGATCTCATTCTTTTCTGTCAACTAATTTTTACCATTTTGAATGTCAGATCATTTGTAACTATACATTTTCAATTACGCAATTTTGTACATTCATCATTTCTGCTGTATTACAACATGTTTATGATCATTCAATAAAGTATTCCATGGTATTATAATATTTCTATCTGTTATGTTTAAATCATCGCTGCAGCAGATGAATGGCGATCACTAGCTGAGTTATATATTTATATTATATATCTATAAATTGGCTGAGAGAATCTTATTAGTTTACAAGTAAAAAGTTCTTTGAGTAAAAAATTTCATGACTTCTGGATCAACAACAAGAGTTTTATACCTTATTTTTCCTAAGGATGGGTTTTCTGAA